>JAAVUC010000267.1:0-104546 GCA_014898925.1 Fusarium nelsonii
TCATGGGCGGCTAGTACTGACGAGACATCTTTAGTTCCGGGCTTACACGGACCCTCTGAACAACTCGGGAGGCTCTATGGATCCTCCGTCGATTCCCCCACCACCTCCGCCCCCACCGCCGCTGAACATTCCCCCTTCCCGGGCAAGGCTTCAGCTAGCGGCTCGGTTGGCTATGCACCAGAAAAACAACCAAGCACAATCATCGGGCAATTTGAGTAACGACGATGATGACGATGACGAGAATCCTACGGATCCTTTTGCCGATACGGAAGAAGATTTTGACGATGATGACCAAACTCAAGGCGATGAGAGGGGTGCGTGGTGGCGAGATGTGGTGAGGGATCGTGGAGGCAAGCCAGACGGGAATGAATCAGATGATGAGCGTGACGATGACGACGATGACGAGTTTGGAGACTTTGCAATGCCCGAAGACGATGGAGCTGGTGATCAGTCTGTTCTACGGCCTCAACCTGTGAATCCCGCCAAGGAAGGTTCAACTCGTGGTCTCAGCGGCTTATGGCCTTTTGGTCTATCAAAGGCTGAAAAGGACAAGGAAGGAAATAAGTCAGCAGCCGAGGAGGAAGCAAGCCAAGCAGCTGGTAAGGCAGAGGATGACACAAAAGCTGTGGAAGTCAAGGAGGCGAAGCGCAGGACGAGCATTGAAGATCCTGATGACGATGAGGTTGTTGTTTAGCGAGGCTACGACGATACCAGCTGGCTTTTCGATAGAGGTTTGTGATGTGATGGGATGAGATGAGGGGCGATAATGAACGGTGTACGATATATAGGAAACGGAATGGACTGATGGTGATGAGATGGTTTGGTGTACGTAGAGTTGCATGTAAGACGAATTGAGTTATGTTTGCATTTGTGATTTGTGTCAATTGAAGATTGTTCAACTAGAGCACGAGGATAATAATCTGGTCTATCTACCCTGAATCTTCGTAGTACAGAGCACAGCCGAAGAGAGCTGTCTTGAGCGTATCCCTGTGTTCATTGCTTACTCGTGGGATTCTGTTCCTGACTCGTACCTCTGCACCAAGCTCTTTGAACTTGACTTTGTAAGGAGTCGAGTGAGCACTAAGCGTACCGTAAGAAAAAGCGCCTAGCTAATCTCGGTTGTAGCCTTATTTCGCTTGTAGCCGAGGGGACGTCCCGTGTTCCCGGATAGTGATGTGACCATTGCTGAAGCTTGGAAGAAGACCTGTCACTCAACACTGAGTTTTGTCAATAAGATAATCTCCCAGTATTTAAACAACAGTTGAGGTACGGTGGTGTTTTAATTCGATTATTTTTCGATTCATTGTAGGTATTGTACAAGCGGTTTTGAGTAGTATATTACAACAGTCCAGGGGTACAGACGGACGAATATGCAAGTTTTAGTCAGAAGCTTAAAAGAGAAGATGCAATTTCGGATAAGTGCTGTGCCTGACTTGTGCTGCGTTTTCTCCAGGTGCCAAGCTTTGTCGTGCACAGCCGCTTCGGCTGTTAGATATGGGGGCTATCTGCTATCATATCATACGCGTGCGTGTGATATAGGTAGATGGGTGACGTTTGCGAGGCGGACTGCGAAACATTTTTAGGGAGCTGAGACAGAGATTTAGTGATGCTGAGATCTATGGTTATAGACTTGTCTGGACTTTCACGATGCTGTCTCAAGACCGGTCACCATAATTTAACTAGGAGTCTAACTTTGCTTCTAATTTGTTTGTTGGTAAAGATAAAATCTCTGCAGTCTTGGAACTTGGGGGCGGTATGCCGGTGTCGCTTAGCTGCGTACGAAGGTAATACGCGCTTAGCTTGCAGTGACTTGTTAGCTAGACGCAAGGGAAACATTCACCAAAAGCGGTGATAGGTACAGTGGTGGGTATCAAAAAGGGGAATGAGAAGAAACCCTGATCCTGAACTTGATCCTGTTCATGGATGTGCTGTCCTGTTTTGTGTTACGGTTGGGCTTTGACGCGCTGGGCCAAGACTGGGGGCGGGATTTGGACTACCAGGTATGGTTGTATTTGTGGCTGTGAGGAGAAGAATCTGCCTCGACATGCTATATTTATTCGTTTCAGGTTTACCTTAATCTTTAGATGGATATCTGTCGGCTACGTTGTGATAAGCGATATGAAAACTTATCTGATGAATTGACTTGACCAGTGTCTCAAACTACTGGATAACAATGCCAAATTACAATAAAGCACTAAGAAATAATGACTCGTAGCCAAGATGAAACAAAACAAGAATAAAACAAAGACACGCATATTCCCCTTGACGGCACGTCATTTCAGTTGATGGAGGAGTCAACGAGCTTCTCCATTCGTTGCCATGTCTGATCTCCAACAGTCACTGGTACTTCAAGCCTCGCCATAGCCTGGGCACTCTCGGGGGTACCCCGTACGAGCGTCTGCTGCTATTGGTTGCGGAAAGGAGGAGGAGCTGACGGGCTAACGGGATGGGCTGTGCCAGGATTCAGGATTCAAGATTTGGGGGTTTAAAGATGAAGGATGAATTAAAGAGAAGATAAACTTGTTAGGATGCAGAGAGATGTCATTAATGATTAGTTGTTTAAAAAGGATCATGGTTCTCGCTTCTTTTGGGAGATTGGGACTTTGGTTATAGCACCATTTATGATTAATTTTATGGCCGTTGCTCATGTACTCAACTGATTGTATGCAGTATGCAATAGTCATTATCGACAGCATCAATATCATTGGAGTCAGTCAAACGTGATACCGTCGAGATTCTCCTTCAAGATGTCACAACATCAAAGCCTTCCAAGGCTGATGACAAATCTCGACTTCCCCTCTCAACCCCAAGACCATCTCATCCAAGCCATCGCCTCAACACTATCTATCTCCCTCGAGGACATTCTTCTATTCGACTCTTTCTCCGAATTAGGCGGCGATGAAGACTCGGCGCAACAAGTCTGTCTCGCTTGTCGTAGCAAGGGTCTGGAGGTCAGCGGCAAAGACATCCTAGCCTGTCCAACTCTAGCCGAGCTACAGACGCGCATCACGCCGCGTGGGTTAAGTTTCTCTTCGCAAGAGAGTAGCGAAAGCGTTTCCGCTGCGGACTCGGGAGGTAATGCATACTATTACTCCAGTGATGAGGATGCGCAGGGAGAAACAAGTAGAACAAGAAGCGGTAGGGCTGCAGGGGAAGAGGATGCTGTGGAGTCTAATTTGTCGAGCTTACTGCGGTCATTTCCCAGCGTCAGCTACATGGTTCTTAACCCCAGGGCAGGCCCATTTGACGGTCAAGCGGTAGCTCTTATTAAGATCGACTGTGTCTCTGGCTTTTCGCCAACCACCACCACAACCAACAACAAGACTCTATCACCTATCGAGTCTGATCTCGCAAAGTCGCAGATTTCTCTTCTGCGCATGGAATATCATCACCCTCAGATCTGGATTCCAATTGATGAGAAATACTACAACAACACTAACGAAAAAAGGGCGCTGCAAACATGGGTGCAGAATATGGATGCACCTACTTACAAGGAGGTCATGAAGCTGCAGATTCCCGCGCGGCGAAATCGTGTGGTTACGAGGAGGAGAAGTACATTGCCAACAATGTGCATCGATGATTTGGAAGGGTTTGCGCTTTCGCCCATGCAACAGCTTTATTTTCAGGGAAACGACTCAATTTCGGGAACTTGGACGAAGAGCGTCTGTCTTAATGTTCAAGGCGGTGCGGAACCAGCTGATGTGGACGCTGCGATCGAAGCCATCATTGCAAGACATGATATGCTCAGAGCCAGGTTCCGACAGACTCAAGATGAATGGGAGCAGTGTATTTTCCCTGCGGCACCAACTTCGTATCGTCTTACACATCATGTCGATATCACTGAAGACGAGATACGCGCCTTGGTTAGCGACATGGAAGCGAGCGTCAATCCTACCGAGGGTCCTGTTTTTGCAGCCATGTACATTCACAACCAGGAGAGGCAACTGCTGTACCTCGCAGCGCACCAACTGGTGCTGGACGATGCATCATGGGAAATCGTGCTGAGCGATCTGGACGAGCTACTCCAAAAAGGCACACTTTTGTCTGAAGGATCGGTGTCGTTCAAGTATTGGATCAAGTATCAAGGTCGACAGATGTCGCAGAGATTATTCGAGCCAACACTTCCCTTTGAAGTATACTCCGCTAACATGGACTACTGGGCTCTTACACAAGAATCCAACACTTTTGGATCCTCATCGTATCTTTCATTCAACCTCTCCCCCGAGCAAGCGTATTTTTTGGAACAAGCGTCTGCCCAGGTTTTGAGAACGGATGTTTCTGATATCTTTCTGGCTGCTTTGTTACTGTCTTTCCGTCAGGTTTTCCCAGAAAGGAGTCTACCCACGTTATGGAAGCAAGAGAACGGACGACATGGCGCAGAGAGCGAATTTAACATCATGGAAACAGCTGGATGGTTTTCTACTCTGTGTCCGATTGGTGTTTCCGTCGACTCAGAATCGGATTTGATGCAGGTCATTACCTTAATCAAGGACACACGTCGTGCAATCCCGAGATCCGGTATCCCATTCTTCACATCTGAATTCGCCACCAGTCAAGGCGCAGCTACGAACATCCCTCTTGAAATCATCTTCAGATCAGTCGATACGGCGAAACAACTCCAGCGTCAGAACGGCTTGCTCGAACCAGTTGCAGCCCAAGACCAATTGGCCGGTTTTAAGAGCAACGCAGGACCCGATATTGGACGAATCGCCCTATTCGAAATCTCAGCTGCACTGGATTTCTCCGGAGCTCGAATCGACATCGTGTACAACAATACATGCAGATACCAGGACAAAATCCAGACTTGGATTCAAACCTTTGAGTACCACGTCCACGACGCCATCACAAGATTACAAACCCACGAACCGCAACTTACTCTTTCGGATATCCCTCTCATCCAAACAAGTTACCAGTCCCTTAACCGCCTCTGTTCAGATCGACGCGTCAACGTCAAGGACATCGAAACGATATACCCTGTAATACCAGCCCAGCAGGAGATTCTCATCGCGCAGGCTCAAGATTCAGGGTCATATCACTGTCATGCTGTTTACGAAATGTCCGCTCTTCAACTCCCCATAGATGTCACTCGGCTTTGTGAAGCGTGGGAAGCCATCGTGTCCAATACGCCGGCTTTGAGGAGTATTTTCATCGATGCTGTTTCGCGAGAGGGATTATTCGACCAAGCTGTTCTGAGAAAAGTATCGCCGAGTATTTTGTTTATTGAAACAACAAATCCGGATGAAGCTGTTGCGACTCTGCCGGCGATGAATACCTCGTTTGGAGAACCGAGACATCGTTTAGCAGTGTGCTATAATCCTATGAGGATGATTATCAGGCTTGATGCAAGCCAGGCTATTTGCGATGTAAGTCACCCACGCCTCTAATATACAAAATAACTAACACGGCCACAGTTGCCGAGTCTTCATCTTCTAATCGCAGAGCTCACGCGGGTGTTTTCTTCACAAAATCCCACAGACAATTCCTCTCTGCACAACACATATCTTCATCAAATCTCCTCTGTCGACACGGCTTACAGTCTTGAAGTTTGGAAAACAAGTCTGTCAGCCGCCTCGCCATGCATCTTCCCTCCTCTGACAACAGCGGAGAGTTCTGCTCCTTACGCATCCCCATTCGACTTTGACATCTCCCGGACTCAAATCGAGATGTTCTGCCAGCAGAACAATATTGCTACTGAAGCTGTGTTTCAACTGGCCTGGGCTCTTGTTCTGCGCGCATTCGTGGGCACACAAACCGTCACGTTTGGCTACCAATTCAACGCGCGCGACGAGCAGCTCCTCTGTGGAGTTGCATCTCTGGTTGGAAGTTTCGCTACGCTTTTACCATGCTATGTAGACCTTCCTGCTTCACAGACTTTGGGAGAATGCCTGGTTTTCCTCAGCGAAGTCTTCGCCAATGCGAGAAAACACGATAACATTTCCCTGGCTGAGGTTCAGCATGCACTGGGTCTGAAGGAGAAAGGTTTGTTCAACACATGTCTTTACTTCCAGACCCCTGAACATCTCGACACAGGCGATGAGTTAACCGCGACACTTGTTACATCTAGCCGCAAGACGGATTGCGACGTTAGTCTCACACTGATGTTTATCGATGAGCGTCTCCGTGGGGATTTAACGTCGTCATATCTTTCGCCATCACAGGTTCAAAGTGTGATGAGTAGTTTCCAAGCAGCGCTGTGCCACATTCTCAACAACCCTGACAAGACCATTGCTGAAGCCGATCTTCTCACCGATAGAGACTATGCTTCGCTCGTCGTGCAAGACTGGGATCTTGTCCAACAGTCGCAAAAGGTCTCGGCTTGTGTACACGATGTTATTCTTCAACATAGTCTTACCAGACCGAATGCTCCGGCCGTGTGCTCCTGGGACGGCGACATCACATATGTTCAACTTGCGACGCTTGTGCAACGACTCAAAACATACCTTGTCAATCTCGGTGTCGGCCCTGGAACTGTTGTTCCTGTTGTCTTGGAGAAGAATCACTGGGCACCAGTTATTATTCTCGCCGTTCTTCAAGCAGGAGCTGCTTTTGCACCGCTTGATTGTCAAGATCCTGCCACTGTAAAGTCAACGATCGACTATCTCAACCCGCACGTTGTCCTCGCTACCGAGACAGCATGGAGGGATTTGAGTACTCTGGCTATCAACCTGGTTATCATCAACGATACATTCTTCACCATGCTAACACCTTATGTATCAAATATTGGTCAAGATGCTACCCCTGACCATGCAGCAAGCATCTTCGTCACACCGAAAAAGTCGCGGAGTATCTTCTTCACTCACGCTTCTCTCCTCACCACCTTCATCGCCCAAGCCCACTCTTTCAAACTTACCAGCGAAAGCCGCGTCCTGCAACTATCAGCCTTCAATGTCGACATTTCTCTCGTAGAAATCCTCGGCACGCTTGTTCACGGCGGTTGCGTTTGCGTTCCTCATCCCCATGATAGAGCGCACGATATAGCCAGTGCTATGGCACGCATGGACGTAACATGGTCATACATGACAAGCGTCCTCGCAAGGAAAATCAACCCTGACGCCGTGCCAAGTTTGAGGACGCTGTGCTTTCGCACGAGAAGATTGGATCCAGATACATATGTGCCCTGGTTGGAAGACCATGATGTTCTCGTCGCGTACGGTGCACCGGATATTTGTCCCCTGGGTATTTCTGTAACGGAAATAAAGAAAGATGGTGATCTCGGTGTTATCCCACCACCAGTGACAGGCAGGTTTTGGGTTCTAAATCCTGAAAATCCCAGGAAACTCATGCCTGTGGGTGCCATCGGTGAATTAGCCATCGACAGTCCTCTCGTCACACCTCATCGCTTCGCCCTCGACAGACCCCTCGTCGCACCAGATACCTCCTTGCCTGCGGACGAGAAACCCCGTGCGCGATATCTAAAAACAGGTCATCGCGTGCGCTACCTCGACGACGGAACAGTCCAGTTCATATCTAGCGTGCGCGACGAGGTCAAAGTCAGCGGCTCAAACGTCGACGTTGCCCAGGTCGAACAGCTCGTGCGTCGCTGCCTCGGCTCGAGTATCGACGTGGTAGTAGATTCCATAACGACACGCGACTCGGGGCCTTTGCTAGCTGCATTCCTAGAACTGGGGCCTCGAGTATTCCAGCAGCACGAAAGTCTGCGTGATCTTAGTCCAGAGACCAAAGAGAAGACGTACATTGTTAAGAAGATGTTCGAGACAGCTCTTGAGAGTTTGTCTGCGCGGGACCGTCTTCCAAGACACTGCATTCCCTCCGTCTTCATCCCCGTAAGGACCTTTCCCATGTCGACTTCTCTCAAAGTCAACCGTCGCAAGTTGCAACGCATGGTATCTGATCTCTCAACGCAAGATGTGCTACACATGTCCCGCGTACCCAACCCCGGCGAGATCCAGCGCATCGTCCTCTCACAGAAACCTCTTCCACTTACGGGACCCGAGGAAGCCATGCGCGAACACTGGGCGAGCGTAATTGGTGTTTCGGTATCTGCCATCAAAGGCTCCAGCAGCTTTTTCTCAGTCGGCGGAAACAAGTTTCTTGCTGCCGGTTTAGTCATTACGTGCCGAAAGGCCGGTCTTTGCATCTCCCTAACAGATCTCCTCAGCGAGGCCAGTCTAACGGAGATATGTCGCTCCACTGATTCTTGTACTCGCAAGCAGACAAAGATCAAAACACCTCCTGCGAAGAAACTGGACATGAGATTCGTCAAAGAGGTCATTGCGCCGCAGCTGCACTGCTCGAGCCCGGACGTTCTCGACTTTGCTGAGGCGTCGGCGCAACAAGTCCAAGGTCTTGAGTTGGGCATGTTCAGAACCCGCGCCGATATAATCTGTCTTGCGCTGCGCTTCAACGGGCCTATTGATCCATCTCGTCTCGAAACAGCGTGCAGATCTCTCGCAAAGATGCACGCCATTCTCAACGTGGCGTTCGTAACGCATGAGCATCGCGCGTATCAAGTCCACTGCGCTTCATTCACCCCTCCTTTCATGACAATCTCATGCCCCCCTGGGTCTCTCGACGATGCAACGCAGAACATCGTAAGAGAGAACCAGAACTTATCTTTCGATCCTGCAGTACCTGTCACAAAATTCACTTTTTTGAACGGCGATACACAAGGCTCGTTGGTAATTCGTCTAAGCAAGACTCAAATCGACGATGTCTCTGCACACCTACTCATCCATGATCTTGCATCTTTGTACGATGGCGACTCTTCACACGATGCGCCGCGCTCTTCATACCTAGATTACACGCGCGCTTCGAGAGTTTCGTATCAGCAAGGACTCGAATACTGGAACTGCCAACTGGAAAACGCCAAGATGACAAAGATCATCGCGTCAACCCGTCCCACCCCTCCAGCATCGGTATCCGAAATCCGAACGCTCAAGCAAACCACTTCACTGGGCCATCTCGCTCCTTACGGAATGACACCCGATGCAGCGCTCAAAGCAGCATGGGCCATCGTCCTCTCCACCATCTCGAGCACGCACGACGTTCTCTTTGGCGAAGTGATCCAATCTCAGTCTTCCAACATCGACATCGTAGGTCCCATGACAAACACACTTCCCGTCCGCGTTCAGTTCCCGCCAAGTCATAGCACGCCCCTCGATTTGATGAACTGCATCCAGATACAGCGCCAATCTCACGCGCGCTACGAAACATTTGGCATTCAGGAACTTGTTAGCAAATGCACACCCTGGCGCTCCTGCACGAATTTCAGTACCGTCGTGCAGCATTACGTACCTGGTCCGCTAGATGGATCCTCGACAATGAACGTTCACGGCGCGACGTTTACGTATCGCATGATTGAGTCGTGGACAAAGGACTTTCCCGATCTTTTCGTGCGGTCAACTGTCGAAGCTAACGACCGAGTAACCCTGGAGATTAAATTCTCTGAGGAGCGACTTTCTCACTCTTTTGTACAATCGTGTCTGAGTCTCCTTGTCGCAGCGTGGGAAACTCTCACGCACCCTGACACAATCCATCAACCCATGGTTCACTCGTCCGACGAGATCGCCCGTTCAGAGCGAAAGATCCCCCTGCCCGCAAAACAACCTCCCACCAACCCACCGGTTGAATCCCTCATTGACAGCGCGCAACGAAAGGAACTCCAAGAGTCCATCGTCAGCGTCTGGACCAAAGTGATAAACCCTTCACCTTCAATTCCCAAGAACAAACTCCCCAATACACCTTTTTACGGCATTTCGCAAACCATCCTCCCCGCATACGCTCTCGCTTCTGAACTAAACACCACACTCTCTTTAAATCTGACCGTGGAGGATATCCTCGCGCATCCAAGCATGCACGCCCAGCTGGAGCTCATCGCCCGTACCCTTCCCCCCAAACACGACAGCGGCTTGTCCACGCTCCTGCACCTAAAAGCCAAGCCCGACGCGCCTGATCGCTCTGCCACAACAGTCCTGCGCAACGGCATACGAAGCTTCAAAAACAGAAACAGTATGCTAAGTCTCAAAACAAGCTGGATAAAGAGCAAGCGCGAATCCTCCGAAACGTCTGACGGAGCACAAACACCCGCTACCATCCCTGAGGAAACACCCTCACCTATCCCGACCATCATAATTCCCGAAATCGGATCTTCTGATACGCCCGTGAGCATAAACCATCACCTCGTCGAGCTGGATGCTGGGCCTGTACATCTAAGTCCGAGTTTGACTCAGAGTAATCGGAGAAGTAGTGGTGATTTATCGCAGAGGACTGTTGACGAAGTGAGCTACACACCTGCGCCTATGGAACGACGAAGAGTGTCGACGTGGGGAAGCGTGTTTGAAATACGACGGAGGGGTACGTCGCCGATGAATCGCAGATGATACACACAAGCTGTGCTGTTTCTTATTTTGTTGTGTTTTATACGCCGAAAGGCTTTGATGGATTATGATGCTCATGTCTTTTGTTTTAGCTGTAGATAATAATATGATAGATACCAATGAAGGACAGATACGATACCCAGCCCTTAGGATATCAAGCAACTTAGCTGCTCAAAGAATAAGAGATGAAATTAGTGAACCACTTCATAGTATTTAGTGACTCTTTTGTTTGTTTGTCTTTGCACATAAACTCTTCCAGGTCAAAATCTCTATTCCGCTAGCCAGTCAATAGTCTCCAATTATGCTTCAGTGTCAGTCTTACATCTTGAATGAAAAAAGCATCAAAAGCCAAGGAAGCCATTAAGAAACGTTGACAATCCAACAGGCTTAAACATCACCGCTCTGGCACCGCCCACGCAAATTGCAACAAATCTGGGGTTGATACTACAACAAAATCTTTATACAACATCTTTCCAGATGACACTCTTCTATGTCAATGCAATCGGGGTATATATCAAAATTCTCCATTTCCAGATTCAGTTCCAAATAAACAACGCACGCTCAAAACATTTTACCATTCTACATTGCGCCAAATCATCTCATCATTATAAGCCCAGAACAAACAAGGCTAGTGGAACTCTCCAACTCGTGGACCAAAGTAATCGCTACCCTCCAAAGGCTGAAGAGGACAAGCGTCGTCTTCACATCCCGTGTAGCCGATTGTGTTGCCCCACCACTTGAATTCGGTGCCTTCGAGCTGAAGAGAGAAGAAGATGATGATGCCTGCAATGGCAATGCCGCAAGACCAGGCTGCTGAGAGCACAAAGTTGTACTATAGGACATTAGTATTGAACTCAATGAAGAGTGGTATAATTGACTTACTTTAGACCACAAGCCGAGGTAGCGCGACTTGAGATAAATCCAGGAGAAGTATGCAATGGGCACTGAGGGCCAGACATACGACATGTTGTAAGGAGCCCAAACAATACCTCCATACATAATGGCCACAGGGTGAACCTGTCGGGTCCACGTCCAGTGTGGGAACTTCTTGTTGATCAACCAGACAGCAAGCACAACAATCACGCCCAGCGGGAAACCGACCAGCACCTCAGTGTAGAGTCCGTTCTTTCCAAAGATCTTGCTGGGTCCAACGGTGCCCCAGAGGACTGAAGCAGTGAAGAAGGTGTTGACACTGGGACATGTCATCTTCCATCGAGCATCCTCAGTACAGACACCAGGAATCTGTGTCATTTGAAAGTTCAGAACACCAACACAGACAAAGGTGCTGATAAAGGTAGCAATGATCTGAGCAAAGAAGGTGTGTCGAGGAGGGATCTTGACGTAGTGAGCGAGCTTAAGATCGTTGGAGAACATAACCGCATGAGCGCATGTGACATAGCCGAAAGACTTGAAGTAGTTCATGGCCAACGCGTTGCCTTCAACAAAGGAGCCTCCAATAAACTCAGCAAGGACAGTCAGAGTAACCTCAATACCAGTCATGGCCTTGATGATTCCAACAGGGATAACAAAGACAAGGCAAAGGGCGAGACCGTAGAAGATGACGCCGGGTGAAGTGTGAGTGTCCCACCCAGCGATACCAGAAACACCAAATGCTATGGCGCAAGCAAGGCAGACCATGTACCACCACTCGGGAACTTCACGGTACGCCTTCATGAGACGAGTGTGGACGTCAAGATCGTGAATCTCTTCTTGACGCTTCGACTTCTTTCTCATGCTGTTGAACAGACCCTTGAAACCAGTAACGATCTCGCGGCGGTGGAACAGAAGGGCATAGGTAAGAGTCGAAGTGTAGATGCCAAAGAAGAAGATGTAGATGACAACGTTGCCAGCACCGAGGAAGGGAGGTGAGTAATCCTCGTATTTTTGGGCATCGAATAGACCGCGATCGTTGATGGCACGAGTGACGTTGTACAGCTGGCCCCAGCGGTCATAGACACGGTTGCTGTTGATGGGAAGGTATCCAGTGTTGTAGATGTTGGAGTACCAAAGTCCAAGAACCACCCACATGGAGATGAAAGCGCCAATGAATCGGTTGAATGTACTGAAGAACGGAACCATGAGAGGATCGGCAGAGTCCCACAGAAGAACGTTCCAATCCCAGGTAGGGAATGGGTTGATGCCAAGGCCATTGTTGAAACCAGTGATGGTGTTGAGATCACGGTTGTAGGGGTCAATCCAGGACATCCAGCTGAAGTTGGAGAGTGAAGTCCAGATGTAGTTAGGGAACCAGAACCAAACGAACATAGCACCAAACATGACATAAAAGAACTTGATGCGAGAAACGCGCCAGATCTTGGCAAAAGGTCCCTGCACAGGAGAGTTATTGTCCGTGTGGAAAGCCGAGTTGAGCGCAATGGTAACCAGGGAAGCGGGCCAGACGCAGTACGAGGGATAAACGAGGAAGCGACGGCAGACACCGGCCATTCCGTAGCCGATGAAGTTGGTGCTCAGCGCGATCAAAATCTGGTAGGCAAAGTGGGAGGCATATGGCTGGTTGAAATACTGGGGAAGATATTGTACCCAGATGATCAAGTTAGTGTATGGGGTGTTGTACGCAACATTGGCCATGATGGTAATAAGCATATGCTCCTTCTTGGAAAAGGGACCTGGGTTGAGAGAATGGCGCACGCCAAAGAGAGTGAAGCCATAGTCAGGAAGCCACCTTTCGCAACCTTTACCAATGGGGTATGAGAGCAGCTGAGCGACGTTGGCCATGATTCGAATGGCAGGCTGACGGATATCGAAGAGCTGGTTGGTAAAAGCCAGAAGCATAGAAAAGACGAGACCGATTGCCCAACTTCGAATAGTTGAACAAGGAATGGACGTGTCATCCTTGTTCTCAACGACGGCGCGAACTTCGGCGTAGGGGCTGTTATTTGTGATAAGGGCGGCCTCGAGCTTCATCTCCTGCACCAAGTTCTCGTGCTTTTCGGGGTTCGTGAACAGTTCGTCGTTGTCGAGGAAGGCCTTGATCTTTTGGATGACGGTAAGTGGAAAGTTGGGATCCTTTTCGTGGATGCGATAGACGCGAGCCATTATGTGGCGGACATCTTCGAGAGTGTATTTTGAAGCGAGCTCGCGAGCCTCGAGTAAGTCGTCTTCGGTGACGTGAAGGTCCTGTTCAGTGGTGTGGTAATCGCGCATGTCATCCTGATCGTAGGAAAAGGACTATTGATGGCCTATGTGTCAGTCTGATTGATCCGCAGTGAGAGCACGGGAATCCTGGGTGAAGCAAAGTAGCGCAACGCAGTGGAACTCACCTCGTCATACTCGGATGCCGAATCGCTGGAGAGAGGAAGTTGAGTTGGGGGCAGCGGTTCAAGAGGGATCTCTTGAGCCTCAGAAGAGGAAACCCTCTTCTCGTTGTCGGCCATGGCCAAGGGGCCTCTTTCAGGCGATGTGACGTGCTATTCCTCCAGTTTCAATACCCGTGCCAAAGTCCCCTGACCTATGGTCGCTCTTTCTGAGTCTAATCAATTGCGCGCTGAAGTAAAATGATGGAGGCGCTGGCGATGGCCAAGCGATGAACGCTGATGGGGTAATTCGAATCGTGTCAATCGGGTCGAGGTATTCGTGATGGTGGTTGACAGGAACAAGAGAGCGACAATGGCGCGAGGGAAAACAAGTTCCTAGTAGAGAGTACGAGAGCCGTAGCGACGGAGGAAGCCGGTGATTGAGTACAGGCTCAGTTACCACCGGGTGCGTGTGAGTGGTAAAAAGCAGGTATGGCAGCGTGGATGAGTGGATGAGTGGTCGGGACAAATCGAATCGAGGCGAGGCGAATCGAGTCGAGTCTAGACAGAATCGGTTGTACAAAGCACTGTAGACAGACTACGGTACTGTACAGTGAAGACGGTAGGTACGCGTGGCGCAGCAGTCAGAGGATGGAATTACTCTTGTCTCAAGTTATCGTGTCGCGAAAGTACCCAAAGGAGAGAGAGTGAGCAAAGTAGGTACTGTTGGAGAGAACCTGGGGAGAAGAAAAGAGGAGGAGGAGGGCGATCGGAGTCCGGCAAGGACGAGTTGGAGTTGAGACGAGAATAGACAGGACAAACGGGGAAGGAAGGACAGAATGAGAGAAATGACGGATAATGGAAGGTAAGTTGCTGTACCCGTACTGTACTGTACCGTACTTGCCTTTACTCACAGTGAGTGGCGGGCCCTTTTGGTTCTTTTGGTACAACAGACAGGCCTGGTCAAGATTTTCTGTGGGGAAGAACGAGGAGAGATGTGGGCTGTTATTGGCCAGAGACGAGCTGGGGGGCTTGGGGGAGGAACAAGAATGCCCCCCCAAAAAAAGGCTCGGGCTCGGAACTAGGGAGCCGTAGTCCAAAAGCAAGCAACCCAACGGCAAAGACGGCAGGTCTGTTGCCGCGGAAGTAGTACTAATCTACAGTGAGTTTAGGCACTGAATGTACCTCTACAGCAAATCGAAGTGCTGGGAGTACGCGTCAATTTGTAACGAGGAGAAACACGAGTGACCATTGGAAGACGGACAGCTACCGTAAAACTACAGGGCTTGGGAAAAAGAGACTATAGATCTCGTATCATGTTGACTTCAATATCTAAACATTACAGTACAGTACTGCAGTGCAGTGTAGTTCACTTCCTTGTTGCTTTGAACTTGGCGGCAGCTGCGAATGAGGCGACAGCAGTCAGTCACTTCAATATACAGTACCCATACCAATACCATACCCCTTGGCTCGTGGTCCCCTTCTCCATGTCTTGGCGTTACTGTACGTATTCTCGAACTGGGAACAGCCACCACCACGGACACTCCGTTCATATTATATGTGGACAACTCCAAGGAATTTGACATTGACTGAACTTGTTAGACGACGTTCCAATTTGCCTCGCCTCACCATCTTTAATCAGAGCCAAGTAAGTATATATAACACACGGATATCCCCCCCTTCATCTTCTGCCTCTGTTGTGTTTTACAATACGGACACTGCCGTCAAATCGTTCCCGGTACGTACCGTTCCTCGGAAGTGACGGCACGGCTACCGGCCAGTCTCGTCTCGGCGCTGTCCTTCTCCCTCTCACTCAAAAACCCCCAAGGCCGATTACCCGGGCTCTTTAAGGCCAGCCACTCAAGCAAACCCAAATCTAAACTTGGGATACATCCATTTCTCTCCCACTTTTGTAACGGTAACGAAACATGATTCGCAATCTTTATTGGCTACCCCGGATCTCCCAGTTGATCGTCAACCACTTCAGCAGGAACATGCAATGACACGGCTGTCGGCACCATCGATAGTAAACAATTGAATCCACTATCGGGCTTCAATTGTCGTGTTTGTTTTCGTTTATTCGCGATGCCGTGATGATTGCTTCGTGTTTACAGTTTGTTTGCGATGCATGCTTTACCTGTGGGGTGGTATTGAGGCAGAAGTACAATTCCACAGAACGGAATGAGCCCTGTGCGGCCATGGTCTGTCTTGTCACGGCACACCAAGAACCATCTGCCATGAATTGGCACCTTGGCAATTATCAGCCGAGACCTGGTTGTAGATCTAGCCAGGCATTAACGTTAGTTTGTACGGCACTTCACTGTAGTAGTCTGCACAGATCACGGTACCTCTCCTCCCTGCGCAGTTCTTGGTTACATAAGTTAGACGGTATAGGGTGGCGGCTTGACTGAGAGTTTGACGCCATAATTTGACTTCAAGAACTCGATAATTTCCCTAATGAACTGTGAAAACGTGAATTATCGAGTTCTTTCTATTAGTCTATTATCTATAGCCCATTCCGGGTTATTACCGTACCAATACCCAAGAGAAAGGAGACCGAAACACCACCAACTCCTGCTACGCATGCACCGCTGGCTTACAAGGAGTTCAGAATACCATCGACATCAACAAAAGAAAGCTCCTCATAAGTCTCATTCCAAACCTTCTCAGCAAAAGCTTGTCCCTCCTTGGTATGCAAAAACTTGGTATAACTATCAACCACACGTTAGTCTCTATCCCTTCCTTCCAAGAAATGTTATGTACTCACTGGTGAATCCTCCAGTCCATGATATACGACCCATGGCTCTCCTTACCCATCACAACACCAGCCTGAACAAGCGTACTTGCACCCTGCTCCAAGTTCCGCGCAAGTAACCACTTCACCACAGAGATGATGTGCCGAATCATAAAGTTGCCCTGCTGCTGAAGACTGGTGTTTCCTACCAAGCCCGGATCGACGAGATTGACAATAACATCATCGGAACCAAGACGCTCAACGAGTTTGTAAATCCAAAAGTGCGCGAGAGCTTTTTGTTTGGCATATGAGGGCATAGGATTCACGCCGCCGGAAAAATAGGCCTTGTTGTCGTAGTACGACAATACTTTATCGTCGTTGGCGTTAGGGAAGTCCGCCATTAAAGATGTTCCTGAGTTGACGATAGTGAGACGCCCTGGCTGGCCAGAGGGAGCCTTTTGTTTGAGGGTTGGTAGGAGAAGAGTTGCGAGGAGGACGGTAGAGAGATAGTTGACCTGGAACGAAGACTCGTGACCTTCAGGACTCAGCTCAAATCTGGTCCACTGCGATCCAGCGTTGAGAATAGCGAGATCGATACGATCAAGAGTTTTGCACTGGTTGGCAAAGTCCTCAACGCTCTTGTGCGAGAGCATGTCGACTTGCCAGACGAGGATCTCAGCTTTGGAGTACTTGGCGCGCAGCTTTGCGGCAGCAGATTCACCCTTTGAAGGGGATCGCACGGCGATGATGAGGCGCTTGAGGCTCAAGGAAAGAAGTTTCTCTGCGGTTGCGTATCCAATTCCTGTGTTTGCGCCGGTGATGATGATGGTGCTTTCTGAGAGGGAGAGGTCCTTAGGGAGAGGAACAGGTTTTGTAAACTGAGAGCTGAAGAAGTGGTAGTCATCAGCAACGAGGTCAAGGGACTTGGGGGCCATTGTGTTGATGATCGATGTTCTCCAGGGCAGTAAAGTATGATGGTAATGGTGGTGGGGTATTAGATTGTATTATTGTATCAATTGCTTATAAGAGCTGATGATTGTATTGATGTGTTGTTCTGGACATTATAGACATCATGGAAATTGAACTCTTTTATGTCTTTTTCGATAGGGAACTCATGTAGCAGGAGAACCAAAAAGGAAATCAATCGAGTGAGGCCGTTGAATCCAAGCTGTTGTGTATGGCACATCGGACAAGCTTCTAACTCCGAAGCCAGCGATTAGCAAGATGAACCACCTGCAGGACAATAAAAGACCCTTAACCCAAAAAGGATACCAATCTTGTAGAAAGGAATAAAGCATGAGACACTCTACATTCTTGACTCGCAGGAAAGTGAGTAAGTTATTCTGTCAGATTTGACGGAGATCGGCATTAGTGCTTACCTCCATGATCGCAACACTAAGCCTTAGAAACTAACCTGAATAGGAAAACAATCATGTCTTGGCATGGAGATGGGGGATTATGCTGACTGACACTGTCACTGACACTCAAGAATAGATTGTTTTCCGTAAAGGGTTAACAATTCACTCTCATTTTTGACTTTTTCCCTTCTGCTCATCATCTCAACCCTCTTTTTCGCATATTACCAATCTTTTGAACGGAAACTCCGACGTCCGACGCATCATGCTAGAACCCTTCTTCGCTCAGCCCGTTCCACTGGTTGACCCACAGCCAGTTACTGTAAGAGCGAAACCACGAGCTCGCAGGACGGGACCTCGTCAACAGGGTCGTGAGTTATTGTTCATAATGCCAGATGTACCTGACTAAGAATGTTCAGCTAAGAAGTTCGAGTTTGTGTCTTCGGGTCCTGTTGGTAAGCCGGCGCCAGAGTCAAGAAAGTTCATCCGCAGCCATGTCATGCGCGGCAAGAATACCAAGAAATGTCCTCCGAAGTCCTCTACTGCGCCTTCAGGCGATAACACTCTCCGAGAAACTAACCAGGAAGATGTCGAAGAGGTTTGTCGCTCTGTACCCCTGGCCGTTACAGACCTAACAGACGACTCCTTATGGACCTTGGGACACACGTACTCCCGCAGAGACAGAGCTTGGGTCCAGTCACCCTCTCTTGTCATACATCTAATCAAGCCTCCCCCTGATTTAGAACTCTTCACTTTCGCTACTCCTCTTGACCGAAACTCCCGATATCTTATCTACAGATGTGAGGCTTTATTCGCCTATCAGTAGCCGCCCACTTGCTAACCCTCGATAGTTCTAACCACCATCAAAGAAACCCTCTATCCAGCAGAATGGTGCTTCAACTCCGACCATCAGAGAACATGTTGGTTCCACTGGCTTCTCGAAGACCCTGCATACCTGCACTGCGTATGCTTCATGGTTAGCGCCTTTAAGGATCTGGCCAAGATGCAGCTTACCCAAGGCCGTGGGAAATACACCGAGGGTGGTTGGACAGGGGAGTTTTCGCCATCGACGCGGAATCGGCTGCGGTATACTATAAAGCTTTTACAAGACAAGCTACAAGATCCCAAGAAGCAGTTGGAGGATACCACGACTGCTACTATTATTTCGTTGGCTATGATGGCGGATGCTATGGAGGATACACAGGCCTTTGAGGCACATTCTAACGGGTTGCGGCGGATTGTGAGAATGAGAGGCGGTTTGCAGGGATACACACATAACCGACAACTACAGATCAAGCTGTGCCGGTGAGTACCTTTCGCTTGATCGTGGGTGCAATTACTAATCGATCAAGCGTCGATCTCGGATGGTCCATAAGAAATGGTTGCAAACCTGAAATCTACAACGGCAGACCAGCCTGGGAACCCCTTCTCGAGGCTTTTGGCACCGTCGCCTGCTCGTTCGAGATCCAAGAACCGTCCTTGAACTTCATGAACATCTACTACACTTGGGACTGGCGCCTACAAAATGCCTTCAAAGACCTTCGCGACTTTTCCGCCCTGGCCAACAAACTCTCCCCCACCGCACAGAAACTCAAGCCCGAAGCTTTCCAGGAGATCATGCTGTCGATTCAATACAGACTGTTACAACTTGACTTCTCATCCGATCCCAATCCTCTGCAAGAAGCCCTTCGTGTCGGTCTATTAGCTTATGAGTCCACCATCTTTTTGCAGATTCAAGGCATGAAGTTGAGATCGGACTCTTTTCATGTTCAGATGCAGGAGGCGATACAGGAGGTAGCGGTGCAAGGTGAAGCGACGGCGAATGTCAAACTTTGGCTTCTGCTTGTTGGATCTATGATGGTCTTTAGTGGGAGTGAGGACTGGCTTGTGCAGTCTATTCGAAGTCTGGCGGGGAGGCAGACTTGGGAGGAGGTAAGGGAGCGTGTGAAGGAGGTTATGTGGATTGATGTTATTCATGATGTGCCTGGTCGTCAGGCGTATGAAGCTGCGCGGGTTTGCACATCGCGAGCTTCAAGCAGTGCAGGTAACTGATACAAGATGAAGAATGAAACACACAAACACTTCACAATATATAAATTGCGTGCCCATTTCACCATCATGGTGTAACTGCTCTGTAGCGAAAGTGACTGATATCTGAGGACATCGCTTTGGGGACGGAAACATGCAGCTTTATCCAGGTGAAGCAACTGTTTTCCAACCGAAACCGTGAAGAACTCTGGTTTTTGTCACACTTTGGGATTCTTTGTTCTTTGTAGGAGACATTGATCTTCAACAAACCATTCTCCGCCTGCAACGTCCGTATATTCGTGACGTATCACAAAACCAACCTTGACATTTCATCTAAGAATCCTTAATCTTTATTCTTTGCTACATGTTGGGTTCTATACGAGACGTATGTTATTCAAGCGATCGTGAATGCCTTTTAGAACAAAGGAGCAAAGAAAAGATCCTTAAGCTTTTGTATTGCCTTTCCAACGATGCGATATGTCACATTAGCAAGTCACATAGATTTATAGCTGCGTTGGTATGAGTACAAATACCAGTTTATATCAGATTCATGCCTTGTATTTTGACACTACAAACTTTTCTCGTAAGAGCATCAGTCTTTCACGCATCACCAATTCTTGACACAAGACACTACCACTACATACCATTAAAATGGCTAACCAAAGCGAAAACAAGGACCATGATGTCCTCAGTAGTCAAGAGCCTCCCCAACCAGAGCGCCTTTACAACCCAGAGATCCCCATCCGTTTCGCCGCTCTTAATCCAGACGTGGCCAACAACGTCAACAACAACAAAAATAACCTCCATGACCGTCGCGCAGTTGAACAGTGGCAGCTCGACAGCACAAACGCCTACGTTGATCAACTCGCCTCTCATCTCCTCGACTACCAGGATGAAATCATTTCAGTAATGAGAAACTACATCGACCTACTTGATGCGGTGCATAGTCCTGTTGAAGATGATGTTATTATTGAAGACGAGGTTGTTCAGCGTCGAGATTTCATGTGGAAAGTTTTGGCCGCCATGTGTCTTCTTGCCAAAGGTTTCCTTCTTCTGCTAGTTGTCACGGCTCTTGTTCTGCTTATGCTCTATGTGTATGAGAGCTATGAAGGGGACTTCTTCGAGCTCATTGATATTGACTACCCGCACTATTTCTAAGGATATGCGAGAATGCTTGGATAGAGAGATTAAAGGGGTGGTAGACATAGGAGATGGATCGATTTATGGGATGGGTTTAAATGGACGGAATACAGGACAGGGCCATGGGATTTCCGAGGTTATCGGTTTTCATTTGTCTTTTATTTAGTTAATATAAGCAATATTCAGCTAAAGTTTAGAATAGAAAAATAAGACTTTAGTTTGGGGCATTGATTGTCTGCGGTCTACCTTGTGTTTATCTGCATTGGTTCAACTCTACACCTAATAAGTAGACACCAAAATAACTTCATGATTTCCCCACACAAAAGTTCCTACAACTCCTTGAAAAGCCCCGTGATATGTCCAGTCTAAACCATAATACCACCACTCCTTTCAGCCTCGCCAACTCCCCGAAGGAAGAACCTGCACCACACTACTACCGATCATAGATCCAGGTTCGTACCAAATGTGCAGCTCTCCTGTAAGACGATACTCCTTATACCCTTTAAGCTTCTCATACCCATCGTTTCCATTGGAGAACCGGAGTCGCTGGGTGCTTCCCTGCTTCGCAGTGGTTTCGACGTATAGCCGGGTCGGGTTCTCGGTGACTGTAGGTTCTCGCTCGTTTGGACGCGCACCGCCCAGAGACCTCTGCCCCCCATTTTTGTACATTATATGAACTCCTGTAAAGCTGTTGTCGCTAGAATCATGGCTAGAACCGTCGTCAGGACCGTCGTCAGAATCATAGCCAGAATCATAGCCAGAACCGTCGCCAGAATCGTCGTCAGGACCGTCGCTATGCCCCGTAAAGACGTGAACTTCAGCTATGTCATCCAGGGGAGCCCAGGACCAGAAGGGCGGATGTGGCCAGTTTATCTTTGTATCAGGGATCGGGGGGCCGGGGTTTTCGAGCTTGTATACTTCGTGGTCTTTGTCGGGTTTACTTTTCGGATAGATGCCGACAACTTCACGGGCTAAGGGCCCATGACCTGGTAACAAAGAGTCATAGTGTGAAGCACTGCGGTGAAAGATGGCATGAGGGGTCATGCTAAAGGCTTCTATCATGCGATGTTCACTGGTTTGCCGTCCAAAGTGGATGATACCCGATAGTTCAGTCTTGAGCTGATACATAGTTAGATGAGAACATAGTGCGAAAGAGAGATAGTACATACTAAGACACTAACGTAAGAATAGTACCTGAACTCATAGCTCCTGCTGTATCGGAGCCGGATCCATAAGATCCTGTCATTAGATGAAAGCGGCACATACACCGACGGGTGCAGATCGGCTCTCATGAAATCGCCCATCAATGGTGCAGGTTTGTTGTAAGCTGCGACAGAGATGTTGTCCCTAGTGGAGAGGCAAAAGGACAAGCCACCAACTTTGCTGAGATTGATAGTCTCGAAAGCGTTGAGACCCCTGTCCAGGTCGACCCTAGCGCAGTAGGTGAGGGAATCGAGAATTTGTGAAACATCACGTCCGAAGTTGAGGAAGCAGTAATTAGACGTGGTCCTTCTAAGCCGGATAGGAGGTCCTGGGACGTCCCAAATAGTAAGCGGGGGGTCGTATTTATCCTCGTTCTCAAGCCAGCATATTCCGTCCTAGAAAGGCCAGTGGTCAGTATCCACACATACTGTCGTCGTCGATTTAGACTCACCTTGAAATAGGCCTTTATCATCTTGGCTTCTTCGATAGCTAGTATGACGAATTGTCGGAACTGATGCTTTCTCAAGCATACTTCGGGGCGCTGGGGAATACGTTCAATCTCATACACACCCTTCCTGTCGATGGTCACCCGTATGAGCCCGGGGGTGTCCTCAATCGACGTATGCGGCGGCGATGCGGACTCGCGTATCCAATGCGTGACAGCAGTAAGAGGAACAGTGAACATCTCTGTCTTTGGCATGAGGTCCAAACGAGATCGGAAGTCCACTTCCCTTACTACTTTCCAGAACTCAACATCACCGCAGTCCCCTTCCTTTACCGATTTCCAGAGCCCAGCATCATCGCAGTACGATTGAATATGTCGCAGTATCTCCATCGGAAGATCGCAAAAAGGAAGCCCGAGCCTTTTGCCCACTTCTGAGATCGCATCATGACTGTAGTCTCGAGCATCAGGTATACCATCGGGATTCTTTTCCCCGTAAAGACAAACATTTTTGATGTTCATCCAAGCCAAGGCCCTTCCCAGACGAGTTAATTGTTCTTCAGACTCGTTGTCTTTGTTGATGCGCGGGAAACACTCTTTATGCACGAGCACACATCCATGGCTTCTCCTGACATCTGCCCGACCGCACCAACAGATGTCAGGGTCCTCCGCCATGTAGATGTTGACCTCAGCAAGCTTCTTCCAATGGAGCTTCCAGGTACCATCGGGGAAATTACTGCAGTATAGTAGAGCGACTTGTTTGTCGACTGGTCTCCAGGTAGAGCCATAGTAACCGATTACTTTCTCGCATTCCAGTACAGGACCCCTGCAAAAGGCGCATAACCCGTCGAAAATGAAGTGCTTCAATCCATTGCAGTTTTCCCTCTTCTTCACAATGGGAGAGAGTGTTGTATTCATGCTATTTCTTGGGGAGGAGGATGGATTCATCTTGCAATGGCAGTTGAGATCGAACAAGGTCGTGGGGGGTTGGGTGTGTAGGAACGAGATTTGAAGAGCGTAAGAGAAAAACAGAAGAACAGGAAGAGGAAGAGGTACTTGATTGATGGCATGAATTGGAGCTTTCTTATATCTCACTTGGTAGAGTTTTTGTTTTTGTAAACGCGAAGTCTCTTCAAGAAACTTTAGAGTGTGTCTTATCTACAAGCTTTTCCCATATTCGACCATTGTCAAATATCAGCTGGCAACCATGACATTGACAGATAATGAAGTTTCATGGCAAAAATCAACGATATAATACACAAACTCATACATTAAATTGCCTCTCGAGTCTGTAGACTTGTAAGACGTCAAACTATGAGAGTTGGAGCCTCTCGCTAAGTGGAAGGGTAAAAGGGGCTCTGAGTTCTGTGGGAAAGCTTGATGCTGGAAGCTTTAGACAACTCGTGACTCAGAGAGTGACGTTGATATTATCCTGAACCTTATCAAATATATCGCCTTTTTGGTTGCTTTATCGTGGAAAGCACGTTACAAGCAGCGTGTTGTAGTAGCTGTTACCACGCAATTCTATCGTGTGTATCGGCAGCTCATGAGAGGCCATCTTTAGACCAGTTTCAGTGAAGTGTGTATCATAATTTTGAATCAAGTCGACTTTGTTCCTGGATATTCTACGTATTGTTTTTGAGCTTTGACCTTGTCAAGAGTTAAACACAGGACGCGAGTTCCTCTTCTACCAAAGACGACATGGAGCATCCAGGGCAACAGGGCAGTTCCTTGATCAACTGGCAAAAGCAGCAAACTCTAAAGTCCAGGAGACTTTAAATGACTTAATTGAATACATTTTTGGTCAGGGGTTCCTTCAAGACTTTGATATCTGTATGCCCATACGGTCAACTCGCGTATCTTGAACGGGAGACGTAGCTCAGCATTGAAACCAGTTTAAGCGATATTATCAGCACTGGCTATCTGGTTTAGATGAATGTTGATTCTCTCAAAGTGAATTTACTCCAGTCGTTTTGATGTTGACTGTCGAGGGTAACGCTGATAGCTGTTGCGCAGACAATTTGAGCACGTCTTAGTATCTCATGATGGCCTCCACAGGCAGCACCTGCGTGCGCAACATTTCTACGTGTTTGCATGACACGTTATTATGTATAGTAGTCAAAGCTTGTTAAATTGTATCATGTTCAGTGTTCAATATTCATTTCGTTGTTGTGATCACAATGCCTGGTGAAAAATGACAGTTCCACGGTCTTGTCGTGAACCTTCTAGAGATGCCGCATATAGCGTGGGCCAAAGTTGAGTTCGTTAGTCTCCAAACATACACTCAAGGCACGAAATTGAAGAGACTTGATCGAAGCTTATACAGCTTTGAAGTTCTTTGTGTAACTAGTAAAAGAGTCATTGAACTCGCAGAACTACACGTACACTATCATCTTGACTTACACAATTGCTACCCGGGACCACAATACATGCACCCAAGGAACCCATGATAACATCAACCAAAACCCTCATACTATCACTACCCAGCATTACTCTGTTACTTGGCCGCTTCCCGTATTCCAAGAGTCACGGAGCAACATCCGTGTCGGAATGTATTATTCCAGAACGACCAACATCCCCATTCCATCTCGGACATGCCTCGCCCTTCCGAATCATGCATATCAGCCAACAGCTTACCAACGCCTCGCGGACCCGACAGTCTGGTAAAAAAACGGGCCGTTTACAAGAAATTCTCACCTCTCTTTTCTGCAACCCGCTTGGAAAAGAAAACCCGCGGGTCCCGTTCAGCCCGTATAGTATGTACAGTATGCGCCTATTTTGCCTAAACCTCCGAAAGTTGGTGAAACATGTGTAATGATACGCTGCGATGCTGTTACAGGCAAGGGGACTTGTTGATCAAAGAAATGGGATATCATTATCTACTAACACAAATGAGGCATCCAGTCACGTTGGTTCGTACGTAACGATGAATCTCCATCTATCTTACTGC
Source organism: Fusarium nelsonii (assembly GCA_014898925.1). Taxonomy (NCBI): domain Eukaryota; kingdom Fungi; phylum Ascomycota; class Sordariomycetes; order Hypocreales; family Nectriaceae; genus Fusarium; species Fusarium nelsonii. The sequence continues at coordinate 25,444 of JAAVUC010000267.1, forward strand.
GGAGGAGGGTTTCCTCTTCCCCCCTCCTGTTCCTGATAACATATGCAGAGTCGGAGATTCTTTCAGGCCAGCCCTACCAACTGCGTTGCATCGTACTTTGTCACCGTCTTACACTCCCCGTAGAAACTCTTAACTCCCCTGGGATATAGTCAAGCGTTGAGGAAGTTGGATTGATGCTTCGGAGATAATCTACTACGGTGTATGCAATGCCGTATGACGTCCGTCCCATAGGTAACGATTATGTCAAAAGACCGAACGCGAGATAACATTCGCATCGCATCGCATCGACGTTACAGTAGCTAGCTAGCTACCCTTGAACCCCTGGCCTGGCTTGCCTTACCGCTCGAAACCTGAACCATGATCGAAACCCCCACAAGTCAAAACACGACCAGTTCCAAAACTGAACAGAAAATTGAATTGAGATCCCCTCACTCACCGTGGAGCAGCGGTCTCTATTGCCGCAACCAGCAGTGGGGTGCGTGAGTGGTACCCCAGGTCCAGGGTTACATCCGTGAACGACAGAAGGGGAGCAAGAAACACCGTCGGAGATTTAGTTCAACTGCCTTGTCGAGGGATCATACATACCGCCGCTGTGATGAAGTAGAGCCCATATCATCAGCGCGGAATGAAGAAGCGTTAAGATTACGATGAGGCACAGCGTCTTGACTAAACACCAGCATCAACTTGATATACCCTCGTTCTGTATCTCGATCATCAAACTAAACACAACCTAGACTTTTGCAAGTGGAGTTAGTTCAGTGCAACCTGGTGTTTTGGTCCAGCTCCAATATTTTTCACCACTGCCGTTCCGCCGCACGGAAAACACAAACGGCACTTTGAAGTTACGCTGCCTGTGTGTGTGTGTGTGCTTCGAGTGGATGAGCAATCCGGGACTGAACTCCCCAGTCCCGCCGCCCTACCAGGAACCCAAGGGTTGAGCTATATTATGGAGACTACCGTAATTCGCTTCAAATGCCATGCCATACCAAAAACCTAAAAAGATGCAAGAGAGCTTGGACCTTGTCTATCGACGTCAGTGGTCGGGACATACACATAATAGCCTCCGTCCGACCCCTTTCGGACCCTCGGACCCAGGTCTCTTGATCTTCGCGGAAGAGGCGTCTGGGAAAGGTAACCACCTCCGTTCTAGAAGGTTTCTTGGGTCTAGGGGGAGCATCAAGTTTGATATTGATGGTTCATGCTATGATCTGACTGATGTTGGATGAACCATCTCATCACCGAAAAAGCTTGTGAAATCATACTATCCTGGGAAATGTGTAGGGATTCTCTCATTTAGCATATGTTTAACTCGGTAACCATGAGGCGGAGTAGCAGTTGCTGCACTCGCCGCTCGGCTTCGTCTTCCTCTCATCCGTTGCGTTGTGAGCAGTCACTGCAACTAATAAGACTCCTAGTTTCATCTTCCAAGTTCTTGGAATCACTAGATCAAGGCCCATACTTTTCAAACACAGGCTGCGGTGTCATTGCCGTTACGCGGAACGGAAGATGCCTCTCAGGCCAACGCAATCAAGTGGATCAGTAAGTTAATAAATGAACCATCGTCACTAGTCCTTGACTAGGTACAGTTAATTCACTACCCATGGGGAGGGTAACCTAACTTACGCCCTATAGTTCAGGCTAGTATGAATTCCGTTACCAAAGAGCGCGGAATCGCACCGAAGCGGAGATCATGTTCAATGGGTAGTGCTCGAGCCTCACAGACAAATAGACAGTAACAGAGTAGAGATGAACGGACCTCCGAAAGCCCCAGCTTTTCTTTTTGTTCCCTTCTTCCGTTTGATGCATGTAATTGTTTCGAATTAAAGAACATGGCCCTATAAGGAAAGATGCCAGTCGATTTCCTGTTCATTGTAAGCAGTATGTGTCAGTGTTAAATGACAAGGGTAGAGCTTTTACATGCCAAAAGAGGTCTGGTCCGCATAAGCACCGAAGTGCGCCCTGCAGAGAGTTTGGGGTGTCTACAGGGCCATTACACTACAGGGCCATTACACTACAGGGCCATTACACTACAGGGCAAGTGAATACGGTAACTAAGCTGATCAGTCATAGTTTATCAGTCCAATCTGGAGGTGCAAACCCCTTGTAAAGTAACTATTGAATCTTGAATCACTAGTACGGAACAGCAAAGACGGAAGATGCCGTTGGACACACTCTCTGCATTCCGTATGGCTCAGCACAGTTGCAGTGCAGGCCAAGGTGGAAGAACCCCCTGGCTATAACAGCCGAGAAAGGAATAATTCCAGAATATTTCTGGAAGCATTCCAGGGTTAGAGGACGCGTATGAGGTGGGTGTGAGCGGTTAAATTGGTCCCTTCTTTCGCCCTCATTCCATTGGCCTGCTCCAATGTCGATCGCTGTCATGATCTTACTGTTACTGTCATACCTTGTCAATATCACCTGGTAACGGTATTTCGCAATTGTCCGTCGCTTCATCCTTCGAGCCAGGAAGACGAGCACTAGTACGTGGATTAATAAAACCGAACTGCAGTAAACTACAGCCAGTATGTCACCAACTGCAGCATCACAATCAAGTCAACGTAGCAATCCTGGTGGATCCAGGTGCGTTGACAGTGACTGTAATATGTACATATTGTACAAGGGCCCAGTCAGGGCTCATCGTCCGACGTAACCTTAAATAACCCCGTTTCAGATAAAGGATCGACCTCGCTAAACACAACATTCCTGCTGTTGGCTTCGGTTAACAGCTTCACAAAGCAGTAGGTATCACTGTCAAAATGACGCTTCGGCACATGGAGAGACTTTCGCTTTCCTTCCTCTATCTCCCCATTGTAACGCTTTACTTCATGGTCCCCCTGTATATATCCTACGGTGTGACGTTTGTCTCAAGTAAATTGCAGCCCTACGGATAACGATAACCTTTTGGCGAGAATAGGTAGAATTTCTCAACGGTGTCCTTCCACACAAAACTGGCAGACAGACAGGCATTCGAATCCTTGTAGCAGTCAGAGAATGAGGAGGCCCTCAGACGAGTGACATGCCTGATTGACAGACTGTTGGCCTTGGAGGAATCAATTCTGCAAGGCAGGACTGGGGCACAGAAGCCCTATCAGGTCGTTTGTAGTAACGTTCATGCATATCCTACGAGTCAAGCATCGCGGCGCAGGATGGTGACCCTGACAATGCAATCTGCATTGTCTCGTCACGCTTGACTGAGTCCCTCTGGACGCTGTAGGAATCCAACGGCGAGCCGAGCAATCACGGAATGGGATGTGCAAATAACCAGACAAATAAGCTACTGCATCTTCTCCCTCCGCAATTGTTCCCTTATGCCTCCACCTTGGCAAGATCGGCGATACCTAAAACAGGACTGGGCGAGAACCTTTTTGGGGGAGGCTCACAAGTTCCCAAAAGGCCAGTGCTGCGAATAGTGTCGTACAGCATCATCTCTGTGAGACACGATGTGTTCAGCTAGTTGACTTGTCCTACAGGCAGCATCCTAGCGGTCTATCTCCCTGGGCATGACTGAGAACCCACATGAACTATACCATTGACATATCGCTTTCGTGTCAGGCAAGACAATCTCATTTGGGCTGATTCCTCAGTGTTGACGAGTAAGTCAAGTCGATCGGTCCGTCAGCGGCGAATGACTGACAAAGGACTAGTAAGAATTCGATCCTCATCAAACAAGCCAGATCTTTGAGCTCGGAAGAAAGGGAATAATCATTTTGCTTTTTGTCAGAGCGATAGCATGAAACCCCACAGATCTCCCCCGGCCCGCTGCAGCCAGCCAGCCCATCAACTCCTTCAGCTCAGCTGCCGACAGCTCGCGTGCCTCAACAGAGCAGCATCGTGCTGTACGAGAAGCATGTGACACATGTAAGTCAGGTCAAGGGCTGGGCTCTCGTATCGTAGAACGGTTCCCTCTACCGTGATATGCAGACCTGTTGCAGGCCAAGTTTCAGGACTCACCAACAGAGTTGTTGTCGACTTGGAGGCCTTTCGGACAAGGCATACAAGTCAAGACCAAACCCGATCGGACGTCCGTCAGTGTCAGTTCAAATCATTGAACGATCCGTTCGGTCGATCCATCCACAAGGGCACAAGTTCAGCCGAGGCATGTGGGTTCAGCTCAGCAACAACACCTTGGATAGGGCTGTGAGGTTTCCGCTTGCCTACCCAGCAAGGGGCCTGCCTTGTTCGTGTCGCACAATTGGCCATTGCGGCTATTGCCCCGATATAATAAGAGGGGCCAAGAGCTTCGATGCGTTTCTCTTGTCTGCCTCCACTTGCTGCTATGCTATGCCATGCCAAGCTGGCATTGACATCGTGGACATTGGCAGGAGACGACACACGACAGGACAGGGTACGCTGAGCACGAGGATTCGGAAGAGCGAGCTAAAGCGGGAGCTTGGCTGATCCGCTATTATAGGGATGCGTGAGGGCTGAGGTATGGATCGGAGGGAGTGAATCCTGATGCCTGTCAATGAGATTCACGATTCACGATTCACGTCCTTGATGCGGAAGTCTTACCAATTGCACGACATCATTCAAGAGGCATTTGTTCAAATGACACGCCAGGCCAAGATTAGCTGCTGTAACAAAAGCGGTGAAAGGAGAATGTCATTGTAAAACAACTATCCAAATACGGTGAAGATTACATAGCCATGCTGTAAATTGCTGTGTATCTTTAGTGATGAGAAATCACAAATACAAACACAAGACACTAAGCAGTCTTGGCTCCTGAATGATGATACCTCATAATGAACAACACCCCTTATTCCTCAGCCACAGTTGACGACAAATTTGTCTATACATGATTCGAGTCAATAACATAGCATAGGATAGTTCCGTGTCTTATGACCCCGACTTAGACACGAGGCACTGGGTCTAGACGATAGCCCATCTCCGCTCAGGCGTCCACTCGCAACTCGAAAAGAAAGTCTTAGTTAGTACTAGAGAAACAAAAGTGCTTCTGCTAACGTCGGGCATTTTACTTTATTAGACGCGCGGTTCACATTTTGTTTCGTAAGGCTACCAACAGTCCAAGCCACAAAAGCCCGTTCCAGGATAGGGATTGGACATCAGAGTAATCAACCTCATCCACTTTTTATTAACTTACTTTGTTCAATAGTGACAATTTCCAATAAACCATTCCTGATAAGGTCACAGTATTGGACGACAAGGTGCGACCAAGGTCGATCTTGACACTAGGAATTTGAACAGTCTCATGCACCCCTGAGTCCGAGTCCCGTATCGACACGGAACTCCATGTTACCTGCGGAACAGTCATGCCGGAGGTTACGGACCGGAGGGGGCGGAACATCGGATGTGCAGCGTAATGTAATCTCTGGTGCGGTTATATCTCCGGACGAATGAGATTCAGCCGTGGCCAGAATACTAGCAACAACCTCAATCAAAAGTCGCCTTTGTACTGGATCAAAATGACTGACTACAGTATGTATGATTCAGGGTCTTAAAGATTGTTGGTTCTGAACTCGAGCTTGTATTCCGCTCAACGTTGTATTCGCCACAGACGCACCATGATATAGTCTCCCCCCCGTATTGTATCATCTGCAATGCTAATGCAATATAATGCTACTGCTGTAGAGTTTTGCGAGCCGCATTTGCCAAGAATACCTTCGTAGCCAATCCCGCCTGGCTGGGCTACAAGCCAATGCCTTGGAAATTCCCTGCAAAACAATAATAAATACAGCCTGGTTGTGGCGCGCCTCTCTCGCCTCTACAGAGGCTGTGTTGTCTCTAATAAGTGAAAGGAGAGCATCTCTTGGTGGTTTACAAGTTGTAGATTCGTTCTCCCTCGTTTAAGACCCGAGCACCGAAGAGTTTCGGTAGACGCTTACCCATCGTCATTGCGTACGCAGGTCGTTCGCGTTTGAGCCTCTAAGACCTAGGGGATGACAGGGCCAGATTAGACCACTAAAAGAAGGGGAACCTGAGGAACAAGCCTCGGTAACACGCCCCCTCCCCGTTCCAATCTAGTCCCAAGTGCAGTCCCCCAATGATTGCCACAGACTTGCCTTAAAGGAGACAATATCCCGGGGAGAATGTTTGAGCACGGATGTACGGATTTAGACAAGAGTTGGTTCTGAGTAGAAACACGGCTTGTAGATATTCGAAGAAATAATGATATTCCGACCAAATAATGACTACATACTTGTGACTGTCAAAGGCGAAACCTCGATTGGAAAACATTATCCGGCGACAACTATGTGGAGTCATTTCAATTGACAAGCGAGGTGGAACACTGCAATACTGTAAACACCACCAAACTCTAGGCGCAGCATTAGATTACGGCCAAATGGTATGGATATCCTCAATCGGTTGCAACAACAGCTAATACCAAGTCCATGCATGAAGGGTCCCCCGTTTTGATTGTCGCATCATGGGCTGTCAGGCTTCCCGGAATATCGCCATCATCCCTGACACAGAAAGGGCTAAAAACACACACTAAGGCAGTTCACTATCGAGATCGACGCTCGCTATTTTACGGGAAGGAGGAATAAGGTGTGCTGCGTTTTTGCTGCGCCTCGTTTGGTCGTCATCAGACCAATTACCAAGACCACACTCCCCCAAATTTCTACTCTGAATCTGCCGCTGAGCTTAGCGGTTAACTTTGTTTGGCGCTGTCTTCGATTTGTGGAATGGACTCATTCCTGAAACTTGGACGTCGGTGCGACAGTAAAAAGCCAAGCCAAGCCGCCGAGGCCAAGCCAGGCTCTTGGTCAGTCAATCAAAGTGCTGACACCTCGCAGGGACTTGCCGCTCGGCAGTTGAAGGGGGAGCGACTCCTACCCTGGCATCATGGGGTCTGATTGGACTGGTCGGGTGTGTTACGGTACAGTACAGTAGGGCGATCGGCTTGCCCTGTTCTGATACGAAAAGTCCCCTCAACGCTCGACAGGACAGGGCATAGGCCCGTCGTATTCACTCACCAGTCCATGTATATAATTATCCGAAACGGCAGCAAAGCGTCAACGGACGGCAATGTAGCTTCGCTGCAACCTCGTTTGGGGGCAGGCAGGCAGACCTACCAGGGCATACCTGGATGACTGACCCAGAAAGAAGAGGGGACCAGCACAGGGCTGAACAGGACGACGGGGACTTTGACCTTGTCCTTAGACCATTCGGTACTTTTGGGTCTTGATCTTATGTTAAACGTGATAGTGCGAAACTAGTCACGATCCAAGAACGTGAAATCTGGGAGATGCAATTTCGAATTACGGGACAAGACGCCGTATCGAGAGACAGCTGTGTATAGCAATCTCAGTGAAATAACTGCGTCGAACTGTAAATATGGAAACTCCGCAAACTTTGTTAGCCACCAACACCAGGAACAAAAATCCCCAGCATGAGGAAAATAAACCCTACTGTTCAATAATCGACGTGGGATATTGGGTGCACGCAAACCCTTGCACCAACAAAGCTTGGAGAGTAGAAACGCTTTTCTTTCTCCAGGATTTCCTGGTTAGGAAACTGGTAGGATAAGTTATTAGCCAGAGCGCCTGGTGCCCTGCGAATGCAACGCAAGATGCCATGGCGGTTGAGTTTTCGCTTTCCTTGTTGGTGTCCGCGCGTCAGTGCAGAAGTACCATACAGAAATCTACCGAAGATTTACGACCAGGGGAAAAACGCCATTGTGACGAACTGACTTCCCTTTTCGCGATAAAGCCCAACGGTATGGACAGCTAAAGATAGTGTATGAGAGTCCCGTTAGTTTACCTAAGACGCTGCGGTTGTTGGTGGCAGTAACCTGGAGTTGAATGAACTTGTGGGATGAATTTGTCGGAGAGTGGGAGAGTTTCGGAAGCGTGACCACCCACCATCAAGCAACGTTGTGCATCTGCGGACGAAATGGCTGAGCAGAATGACGACGACAATGACGAGTGATGGATTGAAATTGTGGTGTAGAGGTACTGTGTCATGTCATGTTATGGTGATGGGATTGAGAGTGGGATATCGGCTGTAGAAGATGCCATGGAAGCACAAAAGAAGCAGGTACTGAACTGCCGAATGCCTTTTCCGGACTCAAAGAGGTGCGTGCAACCGTAACTGCAACTGCAACAGGTGTGGAACAAGCCGGTAACTTCGGTAGCCAAGCGGTTGGCTTTTGACTTTTTGACTTTCTTTTTCACACCCTCCATCGGGGCCTTGGACGTTGCCGAGAGCCCTAAAAGCTACTGTAGGCCAGTGTGTTTTGTAGTTTTCCGTATGTATGTAATAATTCCGCCGTGGGTCTTGAGGCTTGGGGACTTCATTTCCTTTCTGATACCGTACCGTGTCAAGGGGGGCTTTGACGTCTTGGAAATTGTCGATCACGGCCAAATTCAGTGAAAGCTGCACCGAGCGTTTCTCCACGTTCGGTAGATGCATGTAATTATGAGGGATTCCTATTATCCGCTTTTGTCAGCGATGGATAAGTGTAACGTTGCCTTCTTTTTGCCTCTATTGTTTCGCAATCAAGGGAAAGTAGAGACAAAGGTGTAAAATCGTTAAGCCAAAGTAATAATAGGATTTGCCGTTTGTAATATGACGTCTGGATGGTAGTAGAACATGACATGTTGCAACATCTGGGTTTGGCAAATGGGAAATCTCACCACACCACACCACAACGCCAGCCCTAAGACTGGGCGGGCAGTTCAAGTTAATGCCAAGACCGGGCTGCATCTGGTTTTTGCCCATGGTAGGGCTGAGAAGCTGGAGCCAAGGAGAGTGTAGCAGGAAGAAGAAAAAACAGACACAAATCACGCTAGCCGCGCCGTCTTTCCCATTTTGAACCACGCCCCGCCATTCCCGAAAGGGGCTGTGGCGTAGATAGAGTCAAGCCACACTCAGTGTAGGGTGGCATAGGTGGTTCTTTCCCCACTTGGACCAGAACCTAAAATTTCTCGTCGGCACGAGTCTACGAGTCACGATGTAGAATCAGGTTGAGGCCTGTAGGGCTTAGTCTGATAAACTCATCCATCGTCTCTCTCTCAAGAATGGGGAGGGGGAGTTGAGTTTGCCGCCTAGGTCAGTAATTTCCAGCCAGCATTTCTCTTGTGCGCCTACTACAAGTTCCGATCTTCATGTGCCGGGTTGGTAATCATCTTGTAATCCAGATCAATGTGTACATGCTGTGAATCGAGACACCAAGTAACATTAGTAGGGGGACGAGCGTGTTGATCTCTGGTTTCGTGACATGTTGATCGAAAGGTGTCGAACTCAGTCCAGTGACGGAATGACTTCATATCCACAATCGGTCACCTTGTTGTCTACCGCAAGACTGGCATATGCAAACGCCAGCGTCGACGTCGACGTCAAAATGGTCTGCCTTTTCTGCGCTGCACCCGACAGGCTGGTATCACGCTCTCCCTGTAAGGCATCACCGCTGGGCACCCCTCAGAAGGATCAGTAGGAGCCAAGCCAAAGTCGGTTCATCAAAGAGTCGTATCGAACCGTCGGTGCATACTATCCGTCTGCCTTAGCCCAGCCTAGCCTCTGGGTTCTGGGCTGGACTTGTCGGGTGCAGGGACCAGGCCACGACGACTAACACGGGCCTCTCCCCTCAGTAAGTTCTCAAGTGGGGGACTAGGAACAAGTCTAGGAATTCAAACCATGCATGGCTCGTCGTCCGTGATAATGCGGAATCCTGGAGGAGCGACATGCTATACTGGAACCAGCAGTACTAGCAGCAGCAATTAGTTGCTCCATACCATTTACTAGGCAGGCAACCGAATTAACTGGTTCATGCTTCGGCCTCCAGCGGGCGGACCTCTCCGGTCTGGGGTTCATCTTTCTTAGTAACATATAGATGGATTACTGAACTTCACCAACGAACTAGACCGAACTAAACTGAGATCTGCCATTTGTTGAAATGGATACAAACAAGCAAAACTCCCTGGACCAAGAGTCCGAGTCCCATGAGCAAGGTGGCTCTCTCGCTTAGATTGCTGAGAGGTCAATAAAGGATCAAAGGATGCGTCAGCTAGGGCTGGAAGGATCTTGACAGCAGCGCCACAAGCCTGGGACTCGTAAATACACCAAACAACGAGAGGTGATTCACATGGACCAGCATCTATGCTAAGTTTACATTGACGCATGTCGCGCAATTTGCCTATACTTGACTTTGGCCTGAACTGACCTGAACTGACCTGAACTGACCTGAACTATCATCGATATTTCCCTTTCCTTCTAAATTATCAAGCGATCCCTATTGAGGGCGATGTGCTTCAATGAGGGTCGGGTCGGGCCCGCTTGAAAAGAATCCTGGTCAGTTCAGATTCCCCAGCTCCAAGTGTTCTTGGACACGCGGGGTTTAGTTCTCGTTCATTGCTCTGTACCCAAAGATCCAACAAAACGTAATTGCCCGAGAACGGCTGCAAGAATCGTTTGTTATTTCCGGTGGTAGCAAGGTGACATATCATTTCAAGAGGCAATAAAACCCGCAAAGATAGCATGGCGATGACATCCAATCCAGTGAGACCGACACAGCGACATTTCATGTCAAAGCGGCTTGCTCCAACTATTGCTGCGTTTGGCAGGTTGCACGAGATATGGGGCCAAATGAAAAATCCATTGCGAACGTCGTGTATTCTCATTCGATGCTGATGGTTGAATCAGAGTATTCGAGTCATAACTATACAGTACTCTGATAGCCAAGTTCTTGGGTGCTTACCAAAGGATGAGAAATGAAAACAAAAAAAAAATGTTGCTCACCGCTGAGCCTCATTTCTTGTCTAGGTTAAGATATGCCAATTCTTGGCATTGCTGAACTTGGAATGCCCCAATGGCAATTGGGTGGAAAGGTTTCTTCCAGTGTCAAAGCCAAAGTCGCGACCGTTTGACCTATCACTAACTCTAAACAAATTATCCAAACTGGGTTTCGGGCTCTTAAGAAGTGGCCGTGTGGCGCATGGGTAAGGGGAAAGGAAAAGGGAAATCCCATAAGAAGATTACAGCCACGAGGTTTGGGATGACGAGGCGGCATTCAAGGAATGACGGTGTACAGTATTGGAAGAAGACAAGCGCGAGGCAATTTCCAAGCCACGATATTCGTATCTCCAGTTTGGAGTATGATTGGTGATTGTCGGCTACGAAATTCCCAAGTGCCGCTCTGGAACATACATATGGCTACGGCACGATACGGTGCAATATCATAAGGCTTAAACTAGTAGGCGGACGCCCGCTCGAGGCTGTTTTTGTTGGCTGGGTACCCTGTTGTTGGAGAAAATGGAAAATGTGAGATGTTGTATTTTGTTGGTTGTTGGTGGGCTCAAGGATAGGAATAGCAGCGGAAGGCGGACGGGTACGCGAACGAATTCACCAGTGAGAGTTGCAGTTTCACGGGAGCAGAAGCGGAAGCAAAAAAGAAGCAGGCCAGAGAACAATAAAAGACAGGGAAGAGGCCTGCAAACCACAGGACTCTACTGTATCTGTAAGGCGAGGTGTATCGAGAAAAGGCATCTCCTGCAGCTCGTCGCATGCGTCCGTGGAAATGGCTAATGACAGGCAATACCTACAGGAGGATCAGGCGAATCTACGTGGTGTACAGCAATCTGATATATTAGTGGTTTGTTTGTGTGCATTAGGTGAGCAGTCAAAGGATTGCAACTGTGGTCTAGTGTCTTGTGTCAAAAAGGTGAGGTAAGGCAAGGCGAAGGTAAGGTGAGATGCAGTACAGTCAGTACCTCGACCAACAGCCAAGATCTCGTACCCCTTACAATTACACCCTCGAGACATCAACGTCCTGTGAGAAGCCCTACACCCCCTCCCCGCGAGAAGCTATAAGCTAACATTAACCCCCAGGTAAAGCAACGCAACTCTCTCTGTTCCGCGCACGCCACAGCCCGCACTCCCACTCCCACCCCCATGCCCACGCACACAGACACAGACAGCCCTCCAGGGCAGAGCACAGGGCTACAGGGCAAGCTTCGGCTTTCCACCCAGCCCAGGCTGAGGTAGCCGGGTAAGGCATTGGATCCCCAATCCATGTGAAGTCTACCTATGGAGGGGGGCTCCATCCCATGGAGACGAATCAAGAAAGAACAAAAAGCAAACCCCGTAGGGCAGGCTTTCTTCATCCTCAGGAGCAGCACCTTACCGGAGCACAGCATGGATGATAACCTAACTGGTGGATGCCCCTGTAGTTGACATGCGGGACCCAACAGCGGATTGATACCGCACCCTCTCTGCTCTGCAGTTGTTTTTTCGATCTGTTCTTGTCTGGAGCTGTCCGAGGTAAGCAGAGAAAATGCGAGACAGACCTAACTCTGTGAGATCCGAGGATTCCACCTCGGATGGATAGTTGAGTGTAATACGGTGTTTTATGTAAGAGCGAGAGAGCGAACAAGTGGAGGCATCTTTGGAGTGCTCTTACAGATGAAAATCGTGAGCATGGCACGCTGGGTAATCAATCTGGAGGAGGAACTTTGAACTCACAGTTGGTTAGCTGTTGTGTGTAACCCATGCATTTGCTTGGGACATAGACAGGATCCTTTGCCATGCCCTGCCATGCCGACGCACATACGGTACATGCAATCCGTGCCCCAATATAACACTGTCCATCTATACGTTGAGCACGCACTGGACTGATGTGATGCTACACGCAGGACGGATACAAGGGACGGATATACACTCCATCTGGTGACAGTCAAGTTCGATATCTCGCTCTTGGTTTCGTCTCGCCTTAGCTATTCTGTCTGTCCTTGATCACACACCCCCATCGGCAGATGCTCACCCCCCCTGTACTCAGTTATGATTTGACTACCTCTTGTTCCCTTCTCCTCAGTCACTTTTTTCTTCAGCTTCATTGTGTCCACCCTCCAATACATTTTATTACTCTTTTGGACAATATTGAGATTGCACTATATTGATCACGAAACAAGAAAAAAATAAACAAAAATCTCACGAGACGTTCATTTCTCGTCATTTTTTACCGCTACATTCTGTTAGATCCTGTCTCAGCCCCCGGAGGTGGCCCTGTCCAGTCCCAAGTCAAAGTTCTTCCTTGCCTGGGTGTTCCTTTTTCACTCCCGTCTTCAGTCCTTGAGGGCCCCATCAGTCCCGCTTTTCCTTCCCTCCCCCTAAAGTTCCACCCCCATAGGGCGTAGATACAGTTCTACAGGGGTCCCAGCAGCGCTTGCCGAAGGCCAGGAACAGAGGGTGTGACAGCGCTTGAGCTAGGTACCCAGCGTACTGTAAACGTCAACGCAGGCTGGATTCTCTAGGTGACCGTTCATTAACCTGAGGGTCAGGTCAGTGAAAGTGACCTGAACTTTCTTTAACCGCCGCCCTGGCTCCCACCTTCCGTTCTCATCTGGTTCTTTTACATCACATCCCGCACTTCCATATCAATTCTTTTTTCTTCTTCCATCTCTGTTTTATTTTTCTTTCTGGGTCAATCTTCAATCTTCAATTTTCTATATACCAAGACACCAAGACGCCTTCTCACCTTATCCCACATAACAGAAACCTGCCCGATACGCTCTGTCATTCGTCCATCTCTGCCCCAGCCAGCTGCACCAGCATCTTCGGTACCGCCGAGAAGCCATCATCGCCACAACCACCCCGTATTCCCTTAGCACCAACGAACATTTCGGGGCAGAATTGAATTTGGAAGGGAAAAAAAGGAGGCAACCTCTAAAAAAAGGATAACAACATAGTTACCGGGAAACGGATATCTTACTTCCTCGGCCGTCGATTCTATGACGGAATAGGCTCGGTCCTATGTCATCCTAGCTCCAACCTCTCCGAATTTCAGCTGCCATTGCTTTGCCTCTTGCTCCATCTTCAGCTCGAGTCATCCAACTGCCAAGCTTAACAACATGGCATTTCCTCCTCAATATAGAGAGCCTGCTCCGGCTCTACCGAGCATTATAGTACCTACATCAGGCGACCGATATCGAGCGCATGCGAGTCATCACGAGTTGCCTTTTGGTGGAAGTCCTGCCATGTCGATACCCGGCATGCCTTCAAGAGACGACGTCCCTCCACCACTTCCTCCTCCCAAATATCCCGGCTACGATCAACCCAGTGCCTTGGCTGAAAACATGAGAGAAAAGCGAGAATACGCCCAAGGTTCTTTTGCAAGTGGGTATGGGAGCATGAACTCATCATATCACGAAGACCGCCCAAGTTATCAACGAAGAAGCAACACCAGCGACCGAGATGAGGGCTATGCCAGTTACTCATCAACTGACAGGTAAGGCCTAAAATGCACTGAGCATTGGTTCAGTCCAGGCCTCCAATGGCTTAACTAAGACGTTGGATGAACGAAACTAACATGATCCACAGGTCCCGCGAGTCCGTTCCCACAGGCTTCGGTCGCCTCCACAACCAATTCCAGTTCCATTCTCCAGCAGATATATACGGTGATGACCTCAAGAAGAAGCTTGACCGCACTCGACCCTTGGAAAAGACACCGCCTCGATCTCTTCTTAGTGCTTCGGCAAACGAGCTCATCTCCCGAAGACCTTCAGCAGAAGGTCGATTCCCTCCAGCACTCAGTGTGCCCGTGCAACTCCCCATACACTCCCGCGGTGGTATACTAGCCTCTCCCGCAAGACTGACCGATACACCAATTCACTCTGCTATCTCTCCCCGAAGCACACCTTTTTTCCACGGAGACCGATCACCAAATGACAGCTCCGATATTGATCGCTCACCTCGAACACGAACAAAGAGGAACAACAGTGACGATGCCACTTCAACAAATTCAAACTATGATTACATCGGAGCAGAGGATATGGATATGGAAGATGGTCAATCTTTGAAAAGACTACATATTGACGACGCCTATGTGCCTGGCGGACAGAAGAGAAGGGCTGCTAGTCCCAATGATGAGCGCTTACTTGGCATGCCTTCGGATATGTCTCGTCGACGTGGTTCTCCTCAAGGTCGTTTTGCTGGCCTTCCTCGAGGTGCTACTATGCCTTCAGTATCTACCTCGCGGTCTAACTCGTATATCTCGACCATGTCCATGTCCATGCACCCCGCTGGCATTCCAACTGCTAATTCTTTCGGTCGACGCTCACCCGTGGGCCCCTCCCCAGGCGGTATCTCACCCACTTCATGCAACTCCCCTTACACAACGCCTGTTTCTCTCAACCCAAGCCCTCGAACCTCTATCTCTGGCCGCGGGTCAATCCACTCTAGGACCGTCTCGGGCGCAAGCACACGTAAGATTACCGAAGTGCAGAAGCCAGGCGGATCTAAAGTCCAAGGCTTCTTCATGTGCGAGTGCTGCCCTAAGAAGCCCAAGAGGTTCGAGACGCTTGAGGAACTCAAGTAAGCTAGATCCCATTTCAATATCCGCAGACCCACTCTAGATGAGGCTGCGTGAGACAATATTTACACACATGAATTCGATGTTGACTTGTAACTAGTGCTCACGAGGCTGAAAAGCAATACGAATGTTCATTCTGCGGCAATCGTTTTAAGAACAAGAACGAGGCAGAGCGCCACCAAAACTCGCTCCATGTGCGCCGCCACTCGTGGTCATGTTCAGCTCTCTCTGGATACGATAGGGCTTTTCACGATTCTACTAACCGACCCGGTGAAGCTGACACATGCGGCTACTGCGGCGACGAGTTCCCACGATCTGGACGAGGTCCTGGTACTGGTGCTTTGAACGGTGGTAATGCGCCTCGACATGCTACGGAGCAGGACTGGGATGAACGAATTAGGCATCTGCAAGAGGTGCACAAGTTCAGAGAGTGTAACTCGTCCAAAAAGTTCTTCCGAGCGGACCACTTCAGACAACACCTGAAGCACAGCCACGCGGGCACAAGCGGAAAGTGGACCAATATGCTGGAGAATGCCTGCATGCTCGAAGAGGACCCAACACCTCGGTAAATGCACTATTTAACCCCGAAGCTACACTGCACAGAACCATACAGACTAGGCCGTACCTTTGTTGATCTCAACGAAGAAAGACATACGAGTCGGCCGCTAAATGACGAGTCACGGCTAAGTCATTTATGGGTGTTAGTGATTCAAGGGTGGAGGAGGATCAGGCGGATGAGGGCGGGGTACCAAAGGGAAACCGCCGACGCTGTGAAGGATCAGTGGGGTCAAGATTCAAAGAGCTTTCTATTGGAAGGTTCATTTCGAAGGCGCTGTCAAGAAGAAAGTGATCTGCGCGCTGCAATCATCATGCCGTTGGAAGGTCTGGAAACAACAAGCCTGCGGCAATTGTGCGACGCGAACCGCCCGCAACAGGATGAATAACCATCCGAAGAGCGACTCAGCAATGGCGAGGCATACGACAGACGCGGAGAAAACTCTGTATCGCGTGGGCGGATTGCCGCATGATGCAGATGCGGCAAGTCCAAAACGAATCAAGGTGCCGCGCAACTGCGTCCGTTGATCGCTCGGATCAATTGGTGGTTTCCGCGTGCATGCAACGCATGTAGGGATGCTGTTGTCCGCCAAGGTTGCCTCCCAGGGCTGAAGCACTAACGTGGCAGTGCTGTTAGAAGGGAGGGCAACAGACACAATGCTACATCAGTGTGTCCCGTTGCATTTGCGCATATTGCAGCACTCTTTAACGTTCAATCCAACTCGAGCGACATGATGAAACCAATATTTTCCAGCTTGGCGGTTTTTTTTTATTTTTTTTATTTATTTTTTAACAGCCACACTTGGCATCTTGACCCGATTACGGTGGCCATTTCATCCTCTTGGTCCGATATGACCAAGTTCACTGCAAAAAAAGAGTTTGACGATGGAATACAAAAAGAGGCAGCGACACAATTGACAAGATGCAGGCCTGGGGCCATGTGTCTGTGGAGGCGCTACTTTCTGACTGGGCTTGACATCCTTGTCGGGAACCCAGTCGAACGACGAGCTACACGACTGCCGATATTTGGTAAAGGGGCATACAGGATATTCATGGCAGAAAAAGCCTGGCGTTGTTTTTATGGGTTAGCAGTTGTGCTAGCCAAAGCTTCCCGACAAGCGAGGACAGCTGTCTGGGAAGTGGAATTGGGTGGACAAGGCCTTCACTTCGTATACATATTAGCTGGCACAGCTTGATGCTGATGTTGCATGCATAAATCATCTATCTATCTATCTTATGGGTAACGGCACAAAAAGGATCAATCATGGGAACGGATACGGCTTACGGCGCGGCATTGGCATTGCTTTTTATTGCGAATCAAGGGAATACACCAGACTAGGTTAACTTAGATATATAGTAGTCAGAAGATAAAATTGCAATCTAACTTCAGATACTTCAATTCTCCAGGTTTCGTGAATGTGACGTATTCATTGCGTCTCTCTTCGAGTGACTGAAACATGGCGTTCCCAAACTGAGGGTGCAACCGTTGCAGGGACCAGCGAAGGGATGTGTCTCCTACGGCAAGGTAAGGCTTAGTTGGAAGGATTCATGAGGCATTCGGCACCTTGCCATCGCCGGGCTGAATGAACCATTGCCTTGGGCGTCGGCAAACTCATACTCATTTCTAGTTGTGCGGAATTGAAGCGCAGCTCATTTTCGTTACGCCATTCAACCTATTTGGGTAACTCGTACAATATTTCATGATCGTTTTTTCAGCTGGTGGTCTACTAAAAGTTCAGCTGGGCTCGTTTATCTCACACCACTCTCGCTTGGTATTCTCGGAAATAAGAACAACATGCAAGTCGATACAGAGCTTAACGGGGGTAGCTTTTTGAATTGCCATTTCGAGGATGGCTTATTCTGCGAGACGATTGCCCTCTTGGGGATAGCTTATAAGGCTTGCTGTGTGAATTTGTGTGCTTGTTGATGAGAGGCTTTGATGGAAATAGGCGAGAGACCATGGCTGCTTCAAAGGACAGAAGAGACAGTGTGGCTGAAAGCTTCTTTGAAGTGTGGCTGCTGTCGGTAGAAAATGGCGGGGTAGTTTCAAATGTGGCGGTTGAAGGAGGGGCAAAAAGATGGGAAAAAGGTGGAAGGGTCATGATTCACACCGAGATTGAAGCTCAATTTTGCTTCTCTGTGACGAATTTTGTTTTTGCCTCTTGTGTATGATCTACAAGAGGGATCATTTCTATAAATACAATCTTCTAGAAGCGGCAAGTACATGCACTCACTCTCACAGTACTCTGGAAACCGAAAATTCGAACATTTGTGACTTGCGACACAGTCAAACTGGCAGAGAACGATCCCACAAAGACTCATCAGGTAGTCGGAACTTTGAAACCACGAGACTATCAAAAGGACGACTCAAAGCCACAACAGTGGGAAGAATTTGGTCACCAGTTCGAACCCGGAGAGCTTGAACTTCTCAAGCAAAGCATCGTTCAAATGGCCCTCAGCAGGATCGACGGTCAGGATGAACTATTCGTCGGAGGGTGAGTACTTGGGACGCCACTCGACCAATTTACACATATGCGATGCTGATATGATTCCCAGTCTTTGGGCTTTGCGCCGCTCCGACTCGCTGACCGATCGTCGCATTACCCATGTCCTCTCTCTCGTGCCCTTCGACATTTCCAGCCTCAAGAACTTCAAGGACGAGCCCTGGATCGATTACGGAAAGGACTTTCGTCACCAGCTTATCGATATCGACGATGTAGAGGATGCTGACCTGCTGATCGAGCTACCCAAAGCTGTCAGATTCATCGAGGAAGGTCTCGGCGCGAACTATCTGGAGCATGATGCGGAGAAAGAAAAGAAGGGTGATGATGAAGACAGGGGCGTCTCGTTAGAAAAGGGCGTTGAGGACCTTGATATCACAGACAAGAAGAGGAAGAAGAAGGGAGGTGTCTTTGTTCACTGCGCTGCTGGAAAGTCGAGATCTGTTTCGGCCGTTATTGCTTACCTGCTCCGTCGATATCCCAGCCGCTTCGACCCCAACATCACACCTACCGCAATCCCAGATCCGACCCACTCTGCCACACAGACGTCAGCAGAGAAGCGTTCAAGGAAAGACACCGCCCAAGAGGCTGTTCATGCTGCTCTTACGTTTGTCCGCCGGACACGCCCTATGGCCGAGCCTAACGAGGGCTTCATGGAGCAGCTTGCCCTGTGGTGGGAGATGGGATGTCCCGACGATGTCGAGTCGCACCCTGTTTATCAGCGGTGGGCTTACAAGCGTGAAATCGACGAGAACCTTGCAGTAGGCCAGGCACCAACAAGGCTCCGTTTCGAGGACGAGGAGACGCAGCCTCGCGATGATTCAGGTCTTAGTCTACGATGTAAGAAGTGTCGTCGCACTCTTGTCACGGCACCATTTATCATGGAACACAAGCCTTCTGACAAGAAGTCCTCGGCTTCTACCTGCCAACATTACTTTGTCGAGCCGCTTAGTTGGATGCGCGGAGTCCTTGAGCAAGGAGAACTCAATGGACGGTTGCTATGTCCGAATGACAAGTGTGGTGCAGGCGTAGGCCGGTATGACTGGAAGGGCTTCCGATGCTCGTGCGGCGGATGGGTGACGCCGGCGTTCTCGCTTCAAAAGGCGAGAGTAGATGACATCGTCAAGCGGCCAACGGGTCAGGGCATGGGAATCCGGATGCCGCCCGGCCTTGTTCCACGGAGCGGTAACCTATGAGGATCGAGGACAAGCGAGGGACGGAATTTACTGCTGTTACAGTACCCAGGTGTCATACCCTTTTGCGCCGCGTAAAAGCCGATTCAAGCTACCGGTCCGTGACTCGAGACTCCGACCGCCACGGGTCCGAGCGACCGACATGCCCGGGGCCCTGCAGGACACCGAGTCTTGACGGATCCGCCCATCCCATAGGAAGCTTTACCCTGCCAAGATTTTGATGCTTGTTGGAAGCCTTACCTTGTCTGAGTCGCATTTT
Source organism: Fusarium nelsonii (assembly GCA_014898925.1). Taxonomy (NCBI): domain Eukaryota; kingdom Fungi; phylum Ascomycota; class Sordariomycetes; order Hypocreales; family Nectriaceae; genus Fusarium; species Fusarium nelsonii. The sequence continues at coordinate 45,217 of JAAVUC010000267.1, forward strand.
GCCTCGGCACCAGCAATTTTTTTCGATGTTGATGTATAGGCGAGCGAGCCATTGAGAGACAAGAAGGATCAAAAGCCGGCGGGGTAGGCAGGTCGGGATACGCCCTAGGGCTTACAGGGCGTGAGACGATCAAGACGTGCGTGTGGAAGGTGAAAAGAGAGACTCGCATGTTGTAAGTGTAAGGAAGGACGACTTGGAACGCTGGGATCAGCCGGGAGCTTCGGGCTCCATATTGGAAAGGAGACTTGTCTAAGATGCAGAGACGGGATGATGAAAGATCGAATGGTCCCGTTCCTGGTGTGGGTAAAGTCCGACGGAAAGCTCACAGGGGACGGATTAACGATGCGAGACGAAAAGTCCGACATACGGTAGTCAATGGCTTGATGTTTTGGACATCAGCACTAGGACCATCTTGGGAGTGTCGTATCACTTCAGATCAACGCCCCAAACAAAAAGCACAAAATAACATGACTACTCACATTCGCCTCAGTCAATCAGAGAAAGAGCCTTACAGCCCTGCAAACAAATGAGCGCACTGTTCTTCAAAGACCTACGGACTATAACTGTGATGTGATAAGCCCTATGGATCTGCCACCCGACTAGCTTCCCCCCAGGCCTGACTCTATTTTGACTGTTCCAATCTGCCTTTATGAGACTAGCGTTGGAGTTATAAGGATGCCATGGCTGGCCGTCTTACATCTTTGACCCGCACAAAAGACTTTCGACCCAGCCACTGTAGGGCTGACCCGTTCTCTCGACCAATAACAAAATCACCAGATGAGCATCAATAGACGGCTTGAATGGAGGAATCATCACTCGGAGCTGCTGCTATACGGAACACGCATACGCCCGGTTACAGTTTTGCCTTGGAAGTTGACGATGTTGAAGTTCAAAGTCTCCGCCTTCAGTGGGCTTGTAGCGTAAGCCCGTCAGCACGCCTTGGACATGAAGCACCCTGCTTCGGACAGTTCTCAAAACAGATCGGACTCGTTGGATGCATGTTTTTGTATCACGGCGGCTTTTATTCATGATACATCAACTTGTGGAACGGTGGAAAGAGATGGACCATTCTTTGCTCTTGGCACAAACACTATCTTCTGCTTACGCCTTTTGACTTGTGGTGAGCGACTAATTCGACGTCGGCGATTGCCTTATGGGGTATACATCATCTTACCAGACCTTTCAGCCTACTGACCATGTATTTTGACCTGTCAACGTTGGTTGCGGTGTATCGTGTTCTGCATATAGCCTTGTCAACACCATGAACAGGCGATCAAGGGTTTACTGTTTACTTGGCAGAAAGCAGTTTCGAGTGGTCATAGCTCCCTTTCGGCAGATATGTTTGTGACGTTCTTCGTGAGGGGAGGCTCGCATCTTGATACCCCTTTCGACATGACAGCCATGCAAACGTGGTCATGCGATTGACAGCTAGCTAGCGACCTACTGCCCGTTCAGACTGTTCTGCTCTAGTCTCTAGGGACTAGACTGCCGTACTGTACTTTATTATCTACCCGCAGTGTGCTTCATCGGCAGCTGTATGACTGCATTGGGCCGTTATGCCCTTATTGGTTTAAGGAGCGTAGGAGTAGCAACCGCTTAACGCAGCAGTTTCCACTTAAGGAACGGAGACGCGATGATACTCAAACCTCGAGACAACTACCTCAACCTGGTCGCTCCATTGGTCCTGGATAGTAGCTCGATCTACAGTTTCTTTGTCAGCCCTACCTCACTGACCAGTCCGAGCTTTCTTTGTTCCCAACACAAAGTTAAGTTATTCCAGCAAAGCCCTAGAACGAGGCAGAGTTACACCCATTGTGAAGAGGAGGGGTGTCTCATTATGAAGAACGAACCACAAGTTTGGGATCTGACAAGACAGTCTCTTCTCTGCACACACCCCTAAGAAAGTGTACTTGTCAGTCTGACGGCATATAAGTACCGTCTTGAAAGCGGGCCATCTCGCAATCTTCCTTCACTGAGAGGCTTGACACCTTTGGGCTAAAAGGCCACGAAGGGAAAGGTCCCGCGCGGTTAAATCCACGGCATTGCAACCCGAACCCACGGGCAGGATTTGCGGTGTTGGACCCTTACTTTTTTAAAAAAAATAGCTCTCCCGTCTCAGGAAGTTGTATGGAAGAAAAAGACAAGATTCTGTAGCGGTTGATGTTGATCATCGGCAATGCCGTCTTACTCAGTCTGAAACTTGAGACATCTCAACGCTGAAACTCAATCTTTTCTTGATGATCAAACATCTCCTAAATAGAGCGGATGTCAAACGCGGTGCCAATCTGCATATGTGGTGGTTGTTATGTCATTCCTCCGCATATATCACCCGATGGGCTACTGTAGTTGATGTTTTGTGGTCCCCCTCACAGCTATCATCATGACAGCCACTGTCACAAGTATGAGCTATTATGAACCAATTCGTCGGTACTCATCATACACCGCTCTCTTTGAAAAGACCTCAGCATCGCTCATGAATCGTCACATGTTCGTCTTGCACGTCTCATGTCAGCCCTATAATCATGATGTGGAGTGCACGTTGCCAAGCCCGAGACGATCATGGAAATTCGAGTGTGGATTAACCACTTTCAAGCTGATATCCCAAACAACATGACGCTATCACATCGACAAGAATTTTATACTACGACGGCATTTCTAAGCAGGATCAGGTACTTAGCGGCGCAACTAGTGCTCCTGATGCATGTCACTCCCTTACTCACTACCAAGCCAGTTCACCTGCGGTCATCACCTAGACAGAGACATTGCAAATACCGCTCTTATGTATCACGCCAAAATATTATAGCTCTGAAACGCGTAAGATGCTTTTTCAATTTTGACTTGCGATCCTACGGTCGAGAGCGTGAGCTTCGGGTCCGAGTTGATAGTCGTCGCCGGCTTACTTAAACTAAGAATATCTTCGGGAGGAGAATAAACCCAAGAACTTAGAAGCTTGATGCCGAAATTCTACGGAGATCTGACAAGGGTGTGTGATAACCAAATCATCATCTCACCGATCATTTCGATGGCTGGACGGGACTAGCCATTGACAAGTTGTCACGATACCCTCCCTCGTAACTTGTCAATATCCGAGCAATGGGAACTCTTAGCACAACACAATCACATCATAGCCGTACCTACAGTGTTGAAATTGCTTTCGCTCTGAGTGGGAGTTGTCGCGGCTCTTCAAGATGATACCGTAACAGAGTAAGCACTAATCGCCCAAACCATGATCTTTTCACAACCCGGCCCCGCACCTTGGAGGGTCACATCCCATAGCTGTTCTCTCTAGCCTGTAAGAAGTTCGATAATGCGAGATTTAAAGAATCCCATGTCCGTTGGACATGGAAATACACTCCCGTTGGATGTAGCATCGCGTGAGCAGAACGCATCCGAAGAAGCCAATCGCTGGATGTTTATGCATGCGAGAAACTTGTAAAAAGGACTATGCAGGTGTTTCAGGATTTGGGCATAACCCATGCATAGAAAAGCGGTATAAACTCAAATGTACATGGGTGCCTCCATGGGATGCTTGGTTGCATACGATCATCAGTATGTGTGTGCATGTTGAGTTGTAGTTCAACCGGAGTTAAAAGATTTCTTGGTAATTCCGCCAATTGTCCTGATAGGAAACAAGTTTACGATCACAAAGTATAAGCTAGTTGCTAAGAGATATGTAATCAGCAATTCATTGTTCGTTGGGAGAGAGTATGTGGCTTGTGCTAAGGAGATGGTAGGTCCCCGATACTGGTCCTGTGGGCAATAATGCGATTTCCTTGTTCTAAACGATAACGATCATGGAAATTAGTTAATTGACTAAGAACTGACAAAGAGATTACAACCGACTCAAGTGCATGTGGCTTGGCAAGGGATAACATAATTGTCACTGGCTCGTTACAACGTTACAAGTATAGCAGTTACAATGAGGCTTTCCTGCTCGCACGTCAAATTTGCTCCTGGAGCGACGTCTCTTGTTCATAAAGTACAATCTATCAAGGGGTCACAGAAACGTTGCTTTTTTGCCTCAATGGCAGGTATGAACGAAGGTCTACAATGCCTAAAGGGGGGGGGGGGTAAAAACTTGAGACCAAAGTTTAGGGTGTCACAAACGAATAGCCTAAGAGCCTATGTAGCCTCTCATAAAGTGACCAAGTTATTTCGTCTCTTATGATGGAGTGCTCGAGGTTCTCAACGCCCTGGGGAATACGCGACGCAGCTGCTTTTCTCACAATTGTATAGTTCGTATCGCCGAATTGATCACAATATTATGAAGTTAGCCATATCGGCCGAGAAAACATTGATCTCAAGTCACTAGAACAGCACGTATCATAAAGAGCTGGTGGCTGGGTTATATTACAATAGTGATCACCATTATTGAACTTTTCTATTGGGTACAAGTGATATAGTTGACCATGAAGGGCTCCAAACATAACTTGCTCACGAACGGCCTTGGAGTTCGAGTTATCAATCGTATTCGTTGTAGTCCTACAGTGTTTATAAATTACAGGCATTGGAAGTGCCTCGATTGAGGGTATTATACAAGTGAAAAAGGCCTGTTGACAAGACCCTTTGCCTGAAGCATTGAGTCTCTCATGGCGTTCGGGTAGACACCTACACTTCCTATGTAGTCCAAGAAAATGGGGCCTCAGTGTTTCGAAGCCTTAGCTGCCGATAGCATAAAAGACGCGATTAGACATTGATTGACGTCCCTTTAGAGTGAGCTCCAAGTTCATCTATTTTGACACCCAGACCCTAAAGTTCGATGTCTCTGTTATCCTTCAGGGAGTTCAGAATGTGAGGAAAGGGATCACTTGATGACAACGCAGTACTATCACTCGGCACCCATAGCATCTCTGCCCAGACATATCTACAAGTTCATCCAAGTACTAAGAAAGGAGTACTCGGAACGAGATTGTGAGGCAATGGTCCCAGCTTGTCAAGCATAGAAATCAGGACAGCTCTGACGTGAATTAAATAGACATCAAACCTTCCTACTCAGTTGTATCGCAGTTAAGGATGACTCAAGGACTCATGCTCGTACTAGAGTCGGACTCGGGACGCGAGTCTGCTTGGGTGCCTCCAAAATTCAGAGTCTCAAGAGCAGATAATGCTCTGGGCGCCCAGGCGGTCCTTTGTGGCATCATGGACAGCGTTTAATTGGGATCTATAACATTGGCTCGTGTTGAGTCGTATATTTGAGGGTATATGCAGTTAATGGGGTCGTTTTTGGGATGCCAGTAGAGCAACGGTTCATGGACACTGACTGCTATCACTACGTTAAAAGCCAGTCTGCAGGCAGTGGTCTTGGAAGCAGCATGTTTCTAGAGTTAGAAGTTGTTATATAGCATCATGTACCGGACCATACTTCTTTCAATATGTGGTCATTCTCTTGTTTGAATAGGGACGTCGAATAATACCAGAAGACTGGTGATGACCTTTGTAAATGACAAAGAACGGTGACCTGGAAAGGAGGCACAGGAGCAGTGCTTTTCAACTCTATCAAAACTCGAACACAACACCTACTCCTTATATACCAATTTAACATTCTATATTACCAGCGAGGAGTGGTGCAGTGGGAAAACGTACCTGTTATCCTAAAACCTATGAACTCTAAAATCCGATCCTATAAACTCTCTCACCCCACTGCACGCTCTTCGTTTTGTGCCGGAACCACGTTCGAGCCTGGTCCGTGTCGTCCTTTTTGCTTCGTTGGAACAGGAAACCCCTTCTTAGTCTGTAAAATTACTTGAGGCATCGTGCAAAATGACAGAACTTGGCACAAGTTGTGAAGCCATTGTGCCATGGAACTGACCGGAGTGGTGACACGGACGAAGTAACATTGCTTGCTGTGTTGAAGTACCCAAACAACAGGGGGAAGATTGAATGGTACCTTCTTATGTAGCAACGACGCTGTTGTGAAATCAGGACTATAAGTGACAGAACGACCTGGAAGAAATGAAGGCACGAAATGGACATCTTGAGTACAGGGTAGTTGAAACCATGGCACCAACATGCTTCTGTCAACGTCCCAAGAATAGTTTAGAAGATACATGCTGAGCTGTGAAGATCGCAGGGGGCCTATGGATCGACTTTCGTGAAGTTTCTGAACTGGTACGTGCCAAGGCGACCGATGTTTAGCTATCCTCTTGCAGGACAGTAAGGATCTTGCGTGGCCGCATATGGGAGTCACTGATAAAGCTCGACACGAACAAAGACGAATAGCGGAACAGGGGTATAAGAGAAGAACGAGACGGAGAAAAAGTATTGAACATTAAACACACATATAGTATGTCTCTTCAATTCGAACTAGACGCGTACGTGAGGTCCTGCACAACTGTCCCATAGGTGAATGTCAAGGTACGGTAGGACGGTTAGCCTGAAGCACGACATATAGCAACAGATCAAGTCCAGGGAATCGATCTTAGCATTATCGGCGAGAATGAAGGGAATGGATTGAGGGTCTTGTTCGTTTGATCAATCTTCAGGCTATGCTAGACGGGGGAGAGATGTCCCGTCCTTGCTTCCGACCTCAAGCACCAACACGGTGTTGAGCGATGCATTGTTGTCTCCTATCATCGACTAGGAGCATCTGACGGTACAGAAGGGAAGTAACCCGGCTTTGAAGATCGCTCTCGATCAAGTTTCGCAGCCTCAGCTTGTCGCTTCTTCAACAGTCTTTGTTGGTAAAAGGCGCTGCGCATTGTTAGTACATTGATAAGTTGGGCAACGGAACTGAGAGACTCACGTCTTTAACTCAAATACACGGGGCTCTTCTTCAGGTGCAGGACTGCTCTCTTCCTTGTTCTGGATATTCAAGTTAGTCATAAAGCAACCCAATTGATTGACATGTCTTAGACTTACCTTATCCTCATCCTTCTTCTCATCTTTGTCCTTGTCCTTGTCTTTCTCTTTATCATCCTTCTCTTTGTCGTCTTTATCCTTCTTGGTTTCCTTTTCCTTTTCCTTCTTCTTCTTTTGCTTTTCTTCGTACTCTTTCATGACGCGTTCCTTCTCCTCCTCCAGCTCCTTCTCGCGCTTCTTCTTGACAGCCTCTTCATCGATCTTTGGTGTCGCAAAATACCGATCCTTCAAGTGAACGGGACAGACAAAGAAGAAGTCCTACCATGTGAGTGCATGAGCTTACAAACAGAGAATTTTTAGCAGTGTTTGGCCTTTAGATTTCTCATCAGGCATATCATATACCATACCTTCTTGTCTGGTGTGATTAAGACGGATGTGCTTGACTTGTAGCAAATGTCGCATGCTTTGGCTGCTGCATCAGCAACCTTGCGGTGCGTGTAGAGATTTGGGAACGTGGTTGACATGATGATTGTACGTGATCTACTGCTGTAAGACAAAGAAGGCTTTGATCTTGCAGTTCGGCCTGAAGGCTTCAGGTCGTATCACTTGGAAAGTTGTTGAATCGGGCAACACAATGCAAGTCAGTCTCGCGGGGAAGCGCCGACCGCCTGACGTCAGAAGCTGATAGGGCGAACATCCCCTGAAAATTGACAGCAGCGCCTGTAAGCCCACTAAAACTGCGGACTCTGGCGCCAATCTCCTTGACCCTGACTAATAAGCGCTCTCCGTCATGAATCGCTACCTTAGTACTTTACTTATCTTATCTGCGCGCAGTTCCTGGAAATATGATGACCTATGCATCTACCATTGCCACGACTAACAGTAAACAATTCTTTCACCTCACCCATATTTTTTTACACCCAGTCTTTTTACACCCAAAAGCCGTGATACTTTCACAGCTAGACGATTGGACTGAAAATGGGCAAAATTCTTGATACAGACAAGCTGGGCTCAGTATTCGGCACCCGGCCGGACATTCTACAAGGCATCCAGAAAGCAGCAGGTAAACAATACATCCCCTGAAGGTCATGTTCACGATATACTAACTCAAAAACCAAGACTCTCCCGCACGAATCGCCTTGTTCAACGAAATTGCGACCCATGTTTACGATCAATTATTAAGTGGGAGCACTGAACCCGCGCACAAGAAGAGAAGAGTCGATGTTCAGCAAGCCAACGGAGCCGTGAATGGCACAAAACCTCCTGTCAAGCCCGAGACGAACGCCGCGGACGAGACTGTCCTGCTCGAAATCAAGGAAATCTCCGTTTCCGTACCCCAGAGGAAGAAGTTTGAGTTGTGTTTTACAGATGGCCATATTTATGCTCGTGCGCCAAACACCACAGCTCCTATTCCAGCCATAACATACGCGTGGTCAGATATTGGTACGCGTTATTGTGATAGTCTTGTATGTCCAGTACTAATTCTGCGCTAGAATATGTGTTTTACCTCCCCGTACCCGAGAAGAACCAGGTACAGCACAACTACGTCCTTTTCCCACGAGGAACATGTCTTCCTTCCAAGACGAACCCCCCAACCGAAGAGCCGCTCGTCTTTACAGTACCCGCGACGGCGCCCAAGCAGGGCACGATAGGCGGGCCTGACGCCGGCAGTGCAGCAGCGGTCTCAGACAACTACAAGTCCCTATTTCACTGGGCCCTGAACCGACACCTTAAGCCTATTGGTATCGATATCACTGCGGCCAACCCCAACAAATTCCAGAGCATGGTGCGACAGCCTCACAGACCGAGCGAGAAGGCCGTTCATGTGAAAGCTTTCAGGGGCTCTAAGGACGGGTACCTCTTCTTCCTTGAGACTGGCATTCTCTGGGGATTCAAGAAACCGCTCATGTTTATACCCCTGAACCGCATTGCAGCGACAAGCTTTACCAACATTCTCCAGCGAACATTCAATATTGCCATTGAAGTGTTTGCAGGTGAGGGCGATGCGACAGAGGAGGTTGAGTTTTCTATGATTGACCAGGAGGACTACGGCGGCATTGACGACTACATCAAGACCAACCGCCTACAAGATCGAAGTATGGCAGAGCAGCGCAAAGCTAAGCTAGAGCTGGCCGAGAACCGTGGACCCAAGAAGAACGGCGAAGAAGCTGAGGAGGGTGCAGCAGCTGGCGGTGATATTTCGGAGCTTGCAAAGGCGCAACTGGATGCCGAACAAGCATTGCAGGACGAAGAGGATGAGGACGAGGAGGACTACGATCCTGGTAGTGATGCAGACTCTGACGGTTCAGGAGAGTCGGATGATGATGACAGCGACGACGATGATGAGGATGATGAAGATGATGACGAAGGTGAGGAAGGAGAAGAGGAGGCCGAGGGCGAGGCTGAAGAGGGCGACGAGCAAGTCGAGGAGGAAGAGGAGGAGGAAGAAGTCAAAGAAGAGCCAAAAGCAGAGCCTGTGCCGCCACCGAAGCCCGTCCAAGAACCTGTGGTGAAATCAGGTTGGGCAGCACTGAGAAGCGTTCCTCGAGCGCCTGCTCCTGAAAGCATGGATTTGGACGAGGAGAAGTTCGATGTTGTCTGAGTCAGTGGGATGGTCCCTTAAATGTAATGATAGAATCGGTTGGTGTATATGATGGAGCAGCGGTGTACATGAATGAATAGAGGCACTGATGAGGAATATCATCGCTTCACAAACGCGGAGTCCAAATGATCAAAAGTCAAGCAGCTACTGATACGTACACTGCATGGTTTAGTTCATAAAGAAGATAAAGTTCAATTACTAGCAACATAAGGGTGCAAAAATAAACCCATGTGGTATCATATCGCAACTGATTCAAAAGTACAAGAGCATTCTCATAGCCCTTCTCATTGTCCCAACCCAATTATCTTCACATCCCATTATTTCTGGAAGCAGCGTACTTCGGTTCGACCGCTTCGGTGGTAATCAGCAAGAGGCATGTTACACTTGTTCTCGTTAACACAATGTTCAGTAATTGCCAGAGTGAACGACTTACATTTCCACACTGATGATGGACATCCTTGAGCGACTCGATGCAATAGGGAATACATCCCAGACAAGTAAAAAAGCACACACCCGCAGCGATAGCACTACATCAGTCAACACGCATGCTTTTCGTCTCTAATAGTGTAAGTACTTACTGCGTGAACCCTCCAGACTCCGACTTCGTGACAGTCATGGCTCTCACTCCACAACTTGGACAAACTACCGGTGCACTTTGGCTCTGCAACGCCTGAATCGGTAAGCTCTGGAAGTTTTGTTGCTGCTGTGCCGGCTGGAAGCTTCCATTGTGCTGTTGCGGTTGATGTGTAGGTGGAGGATTGGCAGGGTCGTTTGTAAGCGGTGGTTGGGCGAGAGGAGAGCTGAAGTCTCGGTTGTCATAATTCGGGGGTTGTTGCTGGTAGGGAGGGATGTCCTGATGAGTCTGATCAGGATGGCCGTAGTTGTTCTGATTTACTGCTGTAATCTTGTCAGCATACAATACCCTTCTGTAGAGTATACAAGAGACAACATACTGGGTTTCTCCATTGTGAATATCGTGTAGTGGTCTTAGTCAAGCTGGATGTCTTGACACGAGAGAAATGCACCCTTCATATGCTTGGGTCTTATAAACACTTCTAAACAAGTGGCGATGATGAAACGATGTTCTCGGAACCTGCCTATTTCTTCCAACCGCCAAGTCACACAGCCTTAAGGCAGAGCTTGGCTGACCACTATAGGTCATAACCAAGCGCTACAAGTCATTGGATGTCGCTTACAGTGCCCGTACTTTCATGATCTTCATAGCGGCACATGGATGCCGAGATAAACTGTGCCGTTGTAGGCTGTGATGCCACGAAGGATGGCGGTTACATTATAGGGATAGTCTTTCGTCCTGTGTTTTAATTCGCTGGATTCTGCTATAGCGAGGAACGATACTTTCCGTTTAGAGGCTGAGCAGATGACGTTGGTCCGACTGGGGGCTGTTTTGGATTGAATGAGTTGGCAGACGTCACGAGCTTGGCGATTTAATGTGGCAGTTCGTGGCTGTGCTTGGAGGGCTATGTGCCCATACACCACGGGATGATATAGCAAGGCAGAGCATGCTTGGACATGTGTTGTGTTATATTTGGCTTACCCGTATTTATCTGTTGGTTGTTGTGTAAATTTGGAACTGGAAGTGGTGATAGAACTTGAACAGCTCAGTCTACCTTTGAGCATTAGCAAAGATAGCTATTGAGAGAAGATGAACAAATAGGTCTGAATGCTAATGTCTCGAGCTCTAAGGCTTTGCGGATAGATGTGAAAACGAGGATCTGGCATGATAACAGAGCAGCATAGATGTCAACTCAAGTCGACCAGCCCTGGACGGAACACAGACTGAGCCATCATGTGCTCTGGTATCGCTACATGATGTTAAAATTGAGCCACCGCTTTCAACAAATCATCATCCGGTATGGTGTAGTGGCTAACATTTCGCGCTCTCATAACATGAGAGATCAGTACCGCGGAGCCCAGGGTTCGATTCCCTGTACCGGAGTTTCTTTTTGCAACTTTCTCCTTCGTCTCCTGATATCTACCTAGCATCTATCTATCCATCTTTAACTTTTTGCAACCGTCGAATAGGCTCTCCATGTTACTTAGTACAGTAGGTATTCAGACTCCAGATACGGGTCTGTTAGTTCGTGCATTATCTTATCAGCACTATCTTATCACTCCACATTGCTAGCACGTGACTTGTACTCCAAACTTTCCACTCCATCACCAGCTATCACGACGTCCCAACCGTATCGATTCAGCTCGTCGTCGTCGTCGTTCAGCCATCCCAGCCACTCGACCTCGCAAAAATGGCCGGCCGTCATAAGCCCATTCGTCTCCCTCCCCTCAAGACGCTACGCGTCCACAACCCCAAGCGCCAGGTCGAAAACCCCTGCATCGCCATCATGTCTAGTGTTCTCGGTATGTTCTCTCCCCTCCCCCTCTCCATCATGGATTGAAACTGACGGCTACAAAAAAGCATGCTGGGCTTCGGCAGGTTACAACGCAACGGGCTGCGCGGCAGTAGAGAATCAGCTCCGAAAATGCATGGATGGCCCCGCGGCTCCTCCTGCGCCTACGAATACCATCAACTACCACTTGGCGCGCATGCAAAAGTACATGACGGGACCAAGAAAGCAAAAGTAAAAAAGGGATAACGTACGAGCGAACGAAATTGGAATTCTGGGGAGGGGCGTCGGTAGAAAAAGAGCGCTGCTTTTGCTTAACGAATGGGATGGAGGGATATCGATCACTGTATAACAATACCCGTACGGGGATAGGAGGAGGGAGGTGTAGAAACATCGCTGTACAACTACAATACGAATGATTACAACTCAAGAGATAGGGATACGAAACATGAACTCACTGGCATGCACGGATCCAAATCCAGGATTACAATGTTACGCACGGCATCTAAATTTACATCACAAGAGACACCATCATTCATTCAAAGCGTTTGCATTTCAACTACCTCACTCTGCAAATCACCTCTAGACTTAAAACCACAACCACAACAACTCTATCCATCATGAAGCGCACACCCAATGCCATATTCCCCACGCCCATCTTTCTTTCTATGCGCACACGCGGGGAATCCCATACAAAGATCAACAAAAGGAACGACAACCCGGGAAAGAAGAGAGAGAAATAAAAAAAAGGAAGAAGTCAAAAAAGGACAAGGAGAAAAAGTAAAATGACAAAGAACGAGAAGAATGACAAAACGCCCCCATATCTTAATAGTAGCGCCGGATCCCATGAAAATGTGTAACAGAAAATGGACTGATAAGGTGTGATGTGATCCCAGGAACCGAAACAACAATGACTCCATGGGGTGTGTGTCGAGACGAGTTTTTCCATAGTAAGAATGACATTTCAAGGCGCATGACTGACAAGTGCAGGTACGAATTGAGCATTCTATGCAAGAAATGCCGCCCCAGATCGAAAAGTAACCCAAGAAAAGTGCGTCCATCGGGACGAAAGAGTGGCTCGAGTAGGCAGTTCTCGTTAGATGATGACAAAAAGGAGATGTTTTCGAAAAGTCGAGTCGCTTGCCGTCTATATGGTATGATTCGGCCGTGTCCGGCCGTCCAGACGCCCTTGGTTGTTCGTTATCGTGCCTTGATCATGGTAGGGTATGAGTGTGAAGTAAATGTATGATGTCTTTTTTTTTTCCGTGCGCCGAAAAATGCGGTAATGATCCGTGGGTATCCCAAGCACAATGCACCATTTCTACCTCCTCTCCGGGTGTCGATCGACATTGAGTGTGCGCGTGATAGGTGTTTAGGCGGTGTCGCCGACGCAGAAGAGCTCTATCTCTCCTACGCCTCCAGAGTAGACATTCTCGCGCCACTCCATAAAGGCAATCTGAATATCGTCGTCACCTTCGATAGCAACGTAGTCGCCGTCCTCATCACGGTATCGTAGCTTGAGCATGCCCTTGCTGATGCTGCTAGCAGTGAAGCGAGCAAGCTTAGCATCAATACGATCAACCAGAGATTGATAGGTAATGTTAAAGGCCACCACTAAAGTGACGTAGTTGCCTGACTCGCAGTTCACTCGAACCTTGAGCTGGGTTGGTAGAGGCATGTCGGGACTCAAGGGGTTGGCTGATGGTGGTGGCATTGTTGCTGTACCGAGAGCTGGAGATACCGTTCGTGAGTTTGCGGTGGCGGCATCAACACGGAGAATCTGGTTTCCACCACCTGGTGTGATTGATCGCGGGTGAACTGGCTGAGCAGGGAAATGGTTCATACTGCCACCCACGCTTCCAGAGGGCTTGTGCATTCGTTCTCGCTGAGCTCCAGGGCTGTTTGTCTGGGCTCGAGTCGGCTGATCGTTCCTGGGTGAGCCTGTTTGATCTCGAGAAATATTAGGGTTGTGACCAGGGTGCAAGTGTTGAGGGATTCCAGGCACTGCTGGGATATTCCCGTGGCTAGGTTGGCGAGTACGCGGCATTCCTGGTCCGTTAATATCGGGAGTGCTGTACGAACGGTTCCTCTGCTGTGCGGCCAAAGCGGCCTGGTTGCTGGAGGCCATCGCTGGCAGCGAAGGTCCTCGGGGGTTGCGTCCATTAGGGTTCGGTGAGGGACCGTCGCGGGATGGAGCACGAGGCATCGCGGGAGCAGTGTATCGGTTGCCGTGGGCATCTTCCCATTGCTGTGGGTTAGGGGTGGCACTCTTGGGGAACCCATACTGAGGTGTCGTGAACATCCCGCTGGTAGTGCTTGTCCTTGTGGAAGCTGGCGACTCAGTAACGGGAGAGAAATAACTGTCACCTGCCCAGGCGCCAGGTGAGTGAGCACCTCCTGGAGCTGTCTGAAGGCTAAGCGACCCAGGCGGTGCAGGCAGAGGGAAGCGAGGTGGAGGAGCTCGCACCATTCCAGCAAGCGATGCAGAGCTCTCGCCAGTCCCCGCTCGTGCCCGAAGGTTGCTGCTTGAAGCTGTTCGAGGACCCAGGCTTATGGGATGGGTGACACCGGTAAACCCTGCAGGTGCTGTTGCTGGACCGATATCATCTTCATCGTCGTCGTTCTCTTGGAGGTAAGGATTCTCTAGGCCAGCTACTTGGTCTCGTGTCCAGGCAAAGTCGGTTGAAAGTGAGTCCGAGTTCGACGATTGGCGTGGCACGTTATGCTTCCTCTGTGTCTCCAAAGTGGTCACCCATTTCCTCAAAGTCTCCTCATTCAAAAACTTAATGACAAAGTTCTCGACACCTGGATCTCCTTTCCACCAGATCTGTACGCTGTGGTTGCCTTCCAAAAGTTAGTTCTGCGATCGGGATGTTCAAATCTGTTAACCCACCTGGCTTGCTGAAGGACACAATATCGGTCACGTTGGTCATGAAAATGCGGCCCTTCAATTGAAGCTTGGCGTTCTTGTTTCGAACCTTGGGGCCTGTCGAACGCAACTTGTCCTTTTTATCCTTGCTCTTGCTTGATGATATCTCCTTGCAGCACAGGAGGATAGACTCGAAAAGGTAAATTTCGTACTGGCAAGTGTTAGCGAAAATGGAATGAATTCTGAGATGGCGCAACTTACATCCTTCTCTTGATCTGTCTTTCCAGTAATGACTCCATATACACCATGCATGAGAAGCCTGCCAAACTGCTGAACCTGGTGGTTCTTCCAGTCCTCCACGCGATTGGTGAGATCCTCAAGAGCCTCATCCAAAAGATCACGGTTCACTGCTTCATTGGCTTTAGACAAGACTCGTTCAGCAGCTTCGCAACCACTGGCCAAGTCCATCTTAACCTCTTCATCCTCAGTCTTCTTGTTAAGATCCTGCTGCATGTTAGCTGCTGATCAGCCTGGAAAACGCATGAACCCACCTTGAGCAATAGAGGATATTTCACCAATCTTTGCATGGGCTTGAGGAGGAAACCATCGAGAGTGTTGTAGTCGGCTGCGACAGGATGCGCCGAACGTTGGATCTTGTCGAAAACTTGGTTGGCAACCTGAGCGGCCTTGCGCTGGTTTGCGATGAAGGGCTGGTAAATGTCAATCAAAGCATCTTCGTACATAATAAATGGCGCTCCCCATCGCTGATCCGGACCAGGCATGGAATTTGTTGTCTCAACTCGAATCAGGAATCGGCGCTGGAAATCGAGAATGGCATTGATGTTGAAGAAGATCTGGTGCAGTGTATCGCCCGGGATTTCGCCTTGCTGTTCAAGCGTCTTTTTCAAGTCGTGCAAATTCTCGAGATCCTGGACGTATTTTCGCTCGGTATCGACAAGTTCCCTGATGATATGATCTCTGTAGGTCATCTGTCCACCAGTAGGTTCGTTGCCAGCCTTATCGTCGGGGTAATTTTGAGCTTGAAGAAGATAGCCGCGTTCCTCTGCTCGGTCCAAAACGTAATTAACAACCTGGGTTACCTAAACAATTAATGAGCTCAGTTCCCAACAGTCACAAAAAGGGCTACCAACCTTGACAAAGCCACTTGTGTCGTTACCCATCAAGTCAGTTATCACAAAGCTATGAGAGGAGGGGATGTCCAGATCCTTCATGCATGCCTGGACGAATTTGAAAATAGCAATCTTAGACTTCTTAGCTTCATTAGCGCCAGAGTCGTCGACCTTGAGCTCCTCCTGAGGTCGCAAGGCATTGTAGATAAGGAGAAGAGGGTATCCAGAGCGAAAGAGGTTCCATAAGGGATCGACGGGATCCGTGGGGTCGAGCTGGTCAAGATACGGACCAAAACCCGGGACCTGGGCCAATCGCTGCTTGAGAGAGATGCAAATCTGGTATAAAGATCGCGAAGCATCTGCCTTTTGGTTGATAATGTTCGCCGTGGCAAGGACAGGGCCGCCATTTTGAGGTGTGGCGGTCGGGGCAGTAGATAGGGAACTCAACGAAGCTGATGACCCAGCGTAGGCTGTCGAGCCCGAAAGCTGGCTGGCGCGCGGCGCATGGTTCATACTGGTCTGCTGTAGGCCTCCGAATCCGTTGGAGTTTGGCTGAAAGGCCGGAGCTGTATTATTTCGTAGCAACGGGGCATGGGCCATAGCCTTCTACGCCATCCGTCGGAAGAGGGAGCGTTGGGAGAAATGGAAGGCGACAGCGGCAGCAGGGAGGTGCGAACAGACGAGGTTGTCGAGGGAGGTTCGTGGAAGCGCTTGACGAAGAAGGTTGCTGGTTGTCTTGGTAGGGATGTCTAGGAATGTCGCTTGGCGTCGACTCAGGAACGTTTCAACGAGCGGTCCGACGTCATTCGGCGGTGAATCGACGGCGTAAGACTTGTAGGCGTTGGATTTTTCGCAGCAAAGGTCGACCTAAGACAAGATAGGCGGGGTAAGGGGTCGAGGAGAGTGTCGAGGCGGTTTGTTGAGAGTCGTGAGGTGAAAGGCGACGACAAGGGATAAATGGCCGAGCGCGGTGGATGTCCCTCTCGAAGACAGGCAGCTGTAGTCCGGGCCTGTTGATGGCTGGTTGAAAGTGTAGAGGTGGTGGTCTTGGGGGTCAGGCGGTGGAGCGATCGAAGGGGGGTTTGGAGAAGCGGATCGACGATGCCGGTGTTGAAGAAAGAAGAGATTCCGATTCTGGCAGGCGGGCCAAGTAGTCCGATGTGAAAAGATTTTGATTGATTGATTATGGACAAAGAGGAACAAAAATTAATTAATCACCACAGTTCAAGGTTGTAACTGATTTCTTTGCCGCAGGCAGTTTGTCAGTCAATCAAAGGGGACAGACAGACGACGAGGCTGGGCTGGGATGGGATGGGCGTTGATTTAGGTTAAACCAAACGGCAGATGGGAAAGTCGTTTAAAGGAGGGAAAGATGGACGGATTGGATTGGATTGGGCTAGGACTGAACTTGACTGGACTGCTAGGAGCTGGTCCGGAAGCGCTACTGTACTGTTAGCGGGGGGGGCTGTTGGCGCTGGAGCTGGAGTTGGAGCCAGTAAGTGGAGGGTTCAGTGTCTCTCTTTAGGTGATACTTTAGGCGCTGGGCTGACAATGCGTACCAGTCTTGTCAACATGCTGATTGTGATTCGATGCTGAAGATCTGACTTGAAAGACAGTATGTCATCTGTGCATTCTTCTACTTTTCTTGAAAAGAAAAAAGCCTGTACTGCCTCAATCGCCAAACAAGAAGAATTGATGATTTGGAGGGGAAATAGGGGATCGGACCCTTGTCTAACAGACTGTGCACATTATGACGAAGTCGACACTGTACTTAAGGGCGCAACTCTGGCCGATAAAGTCCGTGCGAGTGGACGAGTGACTGCCCAGAGGTGGCTTCCATCACTTTAGGGGACGTGCATTTCTTTGGGCATTAACAACTTCTTCCCCAGTGCCTCTGTTTCAAGCTAGCCCAAGCCATCTTTGTCTTTCCAGATATCCATCTATCTATTCAACCTAATCCGATCAGCTCCTTTGTTTCCGGTTATCACTATGAGAGATATTTCTTGTTGTTCTATCATGCCTCACGGACGTACGAAAGAATGACGATAAAGTAAAAGAAGGTTTCTAGAAAATGGTCCCTTGATCAAAAGTGCAGACGCAGATGCATGAATCGTGCTGACCAAGACCCTGATCTTCGCCCACTGGCAACAAACCCATCCCGCTGGTTGACTGGTTGCTGTGTCTTGCAGTAACCAATGATGAATGAAAAAGAAAGAGAAAAAGAAATGGTCAGTATTGATTGTGTTACCAAGCATTTCACTAACCACTTCTAATCCATGCTCGCTCAGAATTTATGATTCAGGGATCAACAGGGGTTTTAATCCCCAATTCCCATCAATTCTGTCGACCGAGCCATGGTCGTGGACTAGTCTGCACAAGCTCGCAAGCTAAAACCACAAGAAACCTGGCTGTCATGAGCGCCATTGTCACCGTCACATGGGAAAAATGAATTCATCAGAAAAGTTGACGCCCAAAAGAGGGCCAAAAGAAGAGGAAGAAATCAGAGACAGAGGAGGGGCGCTCGACCAGGGGCTTTTGGAAAAGCCGATTTGCCTTGGCATGGATAAAGCCCCTGAATCCGCCAGAACGGGTGATGGGTGTGGTGTGGTCCCCTCCCTTCTGGAAGGAAGGACGTTGTCTTGCGTTGCGTTGCATGAATAAATGACTGAATAGTCCAAGACAAGATTCCTCTGTAGGGTCAGAAAGGAATCCGCATTGCAATTTACACACCAAATCGAGACGGCCCGAGGAGAAGCCTCGACGCGCGTTATCGTGACCAACTGCATTGCGCCCCCATCCATTGTCGACGATAGGTAGGTTACAGCTGTCACTATCTATCACGACTATCTCTAGGCTCAATCTACCGTTCAAAGCAACGCCAAGTTGCGCACTGGCGACTAGACTCTAGTCACGTCACGACGCTTACTCAATGATTATTCACGATCGATCTAGTCTCAAGACCTTGAAGAGCAAATCCTCCTCAGCACGCACATATTTGTAAGTTCCAAGATGATCTATCCGATATATTTTCTTTTTCCATACGAGACTCGGCCCATCAATCGAATAATCCCCGAGAGTATCCGCAAAGAAAAAAAAATAAGACCAAGAAAAAGACCCTTCAAAAAGAAGCAAGCAACGAATCATCCCCCATAACCAACTGTCACTGCCCCCTCCCCTTGTCTGACATCATGGGTCCTGTCTTGTCCCAAAGCTTCGTCAAATCTCTCCAAGCTCAGGGGGGGCGTTCACTAGCTTGTCCTCTAAGGTAGAGAAGGTTTCATGGAACCTTCGAAAGGATGCCCAGCGACCCGGACCTGGAACCCGGCTCCTCGTTATGCTCGCTCATGTCTGTTGGTTCTCTGCACAAGTTCGATTTAATGTCCTTTTGGCTTTGACATCCATTCTGGAAGAGGTAGAAGCGGGGAGGAGGGGACCTAGTCTACATGCATTACAGCGCATGGCAATCTGAAACGAGCGGTTCAATGCACGGTCTCTTAAAGCAAAGTGACTTTCTCTTTCTGCATTAAGCTTTGTATCTCTTCGTCTCGATCTTCATATAAGCTCTCAAACCCAGCCAAGACTAACAGACAAAAGCAGCTGACTTGCAATCTCGATATGACCAATTTGGTCGACAAGAACATTTGAATTCACACTTCAAGACTAAAATGAGTAGCTTGAATCATAGAATTGCCCGCTTTTGCTTACTGCATGTGCCGTTTATGCCTCAGCTGCAACGCCAACGCAACGCAACGACGATCAATTTACACAAGCGCTCTCGGGGATTATCCAGATTTCGTAAACGATCAGCGCCCCGTCTGTCTTGGTCTAATATCCGTGATTTTGTCCGTCTGTCACCGTGTCGTATCAGCCATCACCCGAACGTTGTGGAACTTTTTAACGCGCATGGACAGGTACTGTACATTTCTCTCCACAGTCAAAAAGTTAAGATGGCATCTTGACAAAGCTCAAGCGTGGACATGATAAACAATACGAGCTTTTTTCTGTTACTGCAGATCTGTAGGTTGCCTATTGAGCTTGTAAAAAGGCAAACCCAAAAGTGGAAATACTTCCGTAACCTCGGACTAATCAGCTTGAGGTTCACGGTTTCATCAGCCTTCACAATTTTGTTACTGCTGTTTAGTGTTTTGGTGTTCCAGCCTTGTGGGTTCCCTTGTTCTTCTTAACTTCGTGGCTGTTGTTGTGTGGCGAATCTTGAAACGTAGCTTGGCCGACGTACTTAAGACTACCGATTGATGGCTGCTGACTTGGAGCTGTTGTAGATGTGCATATGCACATGCATGGGAGTTGCATGCCGAGGTTTGGAATTTAATATGTGTTTGATAAGATGTAGTAAAAGAGAAAGATTGATTGGAAGGTGTTTTGTGTGCTTGGACAGACGGCGCTTATTGTTAGTGGGCGCATACACAGATGCATTTATTCGTTGACTATCTGCCTATCCGATGACTATGTTGAGTCATTCCTACGGTTTATACTTTGGATAATGAGATTTACATATATAGATGCTACTCAATAACACGAAATATGTTAGCGAATTGTATGGCTTGTGCCTACTTGCTCACAAGATATCCAAAAAGCAAGTCGCCTACCCTGCATCGCTACGATTTGTCTATTTGCGCCGCGTCTCGATGGCCTTTGTCACTGTCAGCAGTATCCTCAAACTTGAACCAGTTGGGGGCTACAGGATGCCAGTATGTATACTAGACATAGTTAAACTTCAATACATACATTGGTTAACTCACAGATATTCGTCATCCATAGCGGTACATTGGCAGACAATACCAGCCCAGTCTTTGGGAGTTGAAAGCATTCATGATATAACATGCTTGTGGTATGCCAGTCATATCAGCAACCACGGAGACAAACTCGTTTAAGCGGTTGTATACTACTGGTATGAGTTCTCTCTTTTATTCTGTCTTGACAGCGGCGCGTCTCTACATAAGTTGCTCATTTCTCGAGAAATAGCATCAAATGTAGTTGTAAGGAAAGGTATGTTTGTTCAACACCCAGAAGTGCATCGCGTAAAACTGGAGATACTCTTCTTGCTTCTACTGATTTACATGCAATTTTCTTTCGTTTCCTATTCTCACTTCAAGTTGAGAACATTTAAATATCGATACCTGTCCTCCACCTATTTGAGATTGAAACTATATTGACTGAAATTAGTATCATTTGAGTTTTCATAGTCTCAAAAACATGTTTTGTCAAAAGCGGAGGCAACACTCGCGATCTACTGTTGACAACGCATCCTGATTCGTAGAATCTCGGCTATCATGAACAGTGGAACAAAGGCCAATCACTTCCCATTGAAGCAGGGCCACCCCCGCGTCAAAGTTCATTCTGGCGGTCTGCGGCTCTAAAAACTATTACCAAAAAGTTCTTCCTTGGATACATCACTTTCGTTGCTCCAGAAAAAAAGGGTGAGTTAGCGAAACCTCCTAGACAAGAGGGTTGACTAATGCGGTCAGTTTCCAGCTATTATGGTACAACTCGTCACGGTAGCTCTGCACCATCGAGACCACTTTTCCGTAGGAAATGCTCGACGAGTCTTCAACAACCAGGCTTACCACTGGAGCATCATGATCATACCTTCAGATGGCGAGTCAGAAAACTGCCACTCGTTTGATGCCACAGATGCATCGCACATCAACCCTGTTACGTTCCGCATGAACAACCCTACCATGGACTGGTGGTTTCGGTCAGAGCTTGATATTAAACCGCAACGTCATGAGAAGCTGCTGGGGAGGATTGTCATCGGTGAAATGCCGGATGAAGTTTCAGGAGAAGAATTGGGCGAGTTTTTCAAGGGAATTCCTTTGCCGGTGAAAAATACCGATCCGCAGCAGAGTTCTGTGACGTGGATTATGGATGCTATTCAAGCGCTGCAGGAGAAAGGTTGGACACCGGAGTTTGATTTGGATAAGTTTAGGGACTTTGCTGTTTCTTATGCTGACGAGAAGATGAAAGGACCAGAGGCAGAGGAACCGGATTTGAAGTACTATGAGAGCTAGAAGAGTTGCTCTCTCTAGATATATGAGATTCTGGTAAATATGATAGATTACAATAAAGCCCACACGACTATAAACGACATACATGTGAATTGGCGCTCCAATTCGTATGCTGCTGTTGTTAATTTTTTTGAGCAGTGTGTTTGATAAGATGTTATACCGGGAATAACAAGGAGGAATAGCCACTCCCTTTGCTCTTGACCTTGCCTGCAACTGAGTCCACCGAAGCTCAACCTAAGCCTAGGCCGATGCAGGAAGCCTTCTGGGAAACACGGGTCCACTATGGTTCACTCTCGTGATAGTGTTATTCCCGGGCCATGCTTAATCAACATCATTCATATTGCCCCAAAATGTTCTTACGCACTTCTGTTCCTCAAGACGTGGTGTGCAACAGACTGTTCCGAACTGAATCGACGTTTACTATAATGGTAGACCATCGATGTCACAAAACGAATCAAAACAAGCTTCTTCCGATCATCAACCTCTCAGTATCTAGTTTATATACCAAGCTTCGTCGACTCGAGAACAGCCTCGAGCTCCATAACAACATCATTGTAAACCTCCTGCCTAAACTCATCCTCATCCAGTCCACGAGTTTCCGTACAGTCTATACATCTTTGAACAACAGCCTGGTAAGCCGTGTTGATCAATGCAATTCTCTCTAATAATTTATGCGCAGCAGCGTGAGCACGAATGCTGCCATCCATATCGCCATCGATCATCTTTTCACCGGGAGATCGAAGCTTTTCAAAAGATTGACCGAGTATTATCTCCAGTAAGAGGATACCTAGTGCGAACAGCGTGGGATTCGTCAGTGCGGTGTGCCCTGTCGTGATGGTGCCTGGATGTGAATGTGGACGCGCTGGGAAGCTTCGAAGAAGAAAGGGGTATTTGTACGAGCAACCATCATCTCT
The DNA here is from genome assembly GCA_014898925.1 of Fusarium nelsonii. Lineage (NCBI taxonomy): Eukaryota > Fungi > Ascomycota > Sordariomycetes > Hypocreales > Nectriaceae > Fusarium > Fusarium nelsonii. The sequence goes on from JAAVUC010000267.1 coordinate 67,919, forward strand.
TCGGAAGAAATGCACGCTTTTTCTCGTTAAAACTTCTGGAAGCCATGGCGTCTTGCTTAATTGAAGAACACTTGACGCGATGGCGAGTGCAAGTCGAACCTTCTCTGCAAGTGAGACCAATGGCCTCAGTCCCTTTCTACCCTCAAGAATGTCATCCAAAGTGACTACCAGCCAATTGTCACTGTTGGCCGTTGTTCCTAGTGGATATAATTGGAAATGCCGACCAGCGCATTGTGTATCGACTAGATGGCCGTAGCACACGGGTCGTGCCTTTCGGGCATTTCTTAAAGCCATGCAAAGATCGAGAGGCTGATTTGACGGAGTTTGTGGCTGTTGACCATGACAGGTTCTCATGAAGGCGATATCCGTAGCAGGACGACCGAGGGTCGCCATGGCTGTTTTGATATTGGGTGTGGACTTCGTTGAACCCATGAATGACAAGCTTTGTCTGATCCCGAACGAAACTCTCTTGACACTCTTAACTTGATTCTGTGGTAGACATGATTGTGATTCTATCGTCGTAGTCGGAGTTATTGCCTTGATATTGATCTCATCCCAAAACCGCTTCGCAGCTGGACCTTCCATCATCTCGAAAGAGATGGCCATCTTAAACTGTGCATCTTGCAGAATCTTCTCGTCTTCGAATTCATACCCAACTTCGATCAAGCGCGGCGAAAGCTCGAGACTCACGTCGTGGGGATCAGTACAAAGAATACTCGAGCATAGAGCTCTATATATACTTGTCGATAAGTCTCGTAAGATCTTGAAGAGCTTGCCGCGGGACTGTCTTCTTCGACTGGGCTCGAGTCTTATACTCAATCTAGCCAATGACTCAAGGTCGCTGATACCTTTTGAAATTGTAGCGATATCGCTTTTGTAGTCGTCTCTGTGTATACGGTACAGCAATTTCTTGAATTCTCGAGTCATGCGGCCTTTGTCCACCCATTCAACCTACTCCATGTCAACGACTGACTCGATCAAAGTGACGATGTAGTCTCACCTGTCCGTCTTGGGAGATTTGTACCCTTAACTTTTTGATTATACTCTCAAGGGCCTCTTGTATCTCAACGATTGTCTCTTCAAAGGGACCATAGGAATCCCAAAGTCTCCTTCGAATTTTAGCATTAGTATCCGGCGCTCGCCATAACGGTCCGAATGGACTCAACAACATCGGCTCAACATCTTTCGGTGGTACCGCATCATTGATGAGAAGATCGCAGACGTTGTACAGTTTCGCTCGTTCTGTGGTCAATTGACGATTCAGACTCTTCAGCTCTGTCGGAGTTTTGCCCCAGTCTCGCATAAACTTGCAGTATGCTTCCAAGGCCGTGACAAGCAAGGGCAGAGATCCCAGGACTATACCAGCGACTTCGACACCAGACATGATGATGATATTGTTCTTGTAGAAGCAGTTTCAACTGACCGACTGAGTTTGCCCGCATAGAAAACAATAGCATTCTCGAGTGAATGTCGAGAGGTGGAGGACAAGTCTTACAGCCTGCATATCACGAGTCCAATGAAACCCTGCCAATAGCCGCAGAGTCGCATACCCCTCTTTCGGCTGAGAACAGCAAGAGCCTCATTCTCATAAGTCTTATCATGTTATCTGTTTCTTGAGGTCAGCGGAAATTGCTAAAAGCCAAGCTCAATATATCGTTACTCACGAGTCGTCCAGCAAATGATCGTAGGATCCTATACCAAATAGTCTCTGACCACTTCACTGGCCAGTTGAATATGAGATAAATATTATGGCAGAGATGAATCAGCAACTCAAGTCGATCGCGAGCCATGTTGCAAAAGCCTTCGGGTGTTTCCGAGATCTGGAGGAAGCTCTTTCCCAAGCCACAGGCTCTGGTTATTTCCCGGAGGGCACCACCCTGACAGACCTCCTATCCAAGACGCAAAATGACTTTACTCGTTTCAAGATGTGGGTTGGCAATCAGGCAGCTCATCGGAGTGGCCCAGACTCTCTAGATCATCGACTCAGGGAAGCCCCTCATTTGCAACAACAGGTTGTCTACCTCCTGGAAGACATATCCGAATCCCTACAAGATGCGGTATCTGTTGCTTTAGGCAGGCCATTTTCCTCGGATCAAGATCAAGATCGAGGAAACAAAAAGGATCAGGATATTCAAGATGACGACGCATCTTCTCTCGGGTCAACTGAAGAGAAAGGCGATGAATCAGATTTCTCTGATTCTGATTTGGATAACTCGTCAAACGCGAGCCTCTCAACACTCTCTATCGACGTGGGAGAAGCCATCGATTGTCTACTTCGTCTTTCAGTAGCCATTGCGAACCCTGCACCCCATGAACGTTTCCGCAAACTTGACGTGGGGAATTCCGAAGACGTTTCGTTCTATGAACCACACGATATCGCCTACGTAAGGGATAAGTTCCCAAAAGCCAGTGACCAGCTAGCAAGTGCGTTGGGAAAGTTCATCACCCGACGACGCCAATTCTTCAAATATCGTCATGCGCATCATGAAAAATTAGCTTCCGGTATTGACTCAGTGCTCTCAAACAAAGAAACTGATACACCCTGTACGGAATTCGTTCCTATGACTGTCGCTTCCTCGGTGCCTGAACAATTCAAGGCCCAGACCGACTCTCAGGCAGCTGTTATTGACGAGGATATACGATCGGACACTGGCATGTCGCAGACGTCTTATGCTACATCGGTTGGTTTCCCTATCGATGGGACTGATGAAGAGATACAGAAACCTGCACCTCCACTAAGGATACCCCCGCGGCCGAATGACGCGGAGAATGGGATATTTGAGTGTCCATTCTGCTATAGGATGATCTCTGCTAAGACTGGAGCAGCTTGGAAGTGAGTTCTCGTTCTTATGAGGCTATCAGATTTATTGTAGCGCTAACGGACTTTCGCAGACGACATGTATTTGGAGATCTTCGACCATATACCTGTATTCTTTCCCACTGCAGCGAATCAAATATGGACTTCGACCGTCGCCATAACTGGCAGCTGCACGTTTCCAAATGTCATTGGCGATCGTGGTCATGCCCTTTAAAATGCCAGAAGTCATTCACTTCTGCAGCGGAACTCAGCAGTCACATCAACGATCACCATCTGTTCAGCGGGATCGAAGAAGAAGTCAAAGCACTTACTATTCTTGGCGAAAGGTCTGCCCCAGAAGATATTCCCAGATATTGCCTCCTGTGCGAACACTCTGAGACAAAGTTGAAGGAGTACATCAAACATGTTGGCAGACATCTCGAACAGTTGGCTCTTTTTGCTCTTCCAAGCTTAGAGAAAGATTCCTTAGAGGAAGAACCTGGTAGCAATGATCAAAACAGCACCAAATCTGGAATTGATGCAATCAGCTCACAGGGTTCCTCCATAATCCCGTCCCCGATCCTGGCGGCAGAACAACAGACAAGCCCTGGGCTGCGCCCTGATGAACAAAGAAGACTCTCGTTTGACGATGATAAGGATACTATGAACTCACATGGATTAAGCAAGAATGCGCTGGGAAAGCAACCAGCCATGCATGATCCCCGAAGCGAGAAATCCGAAGGTATCGAGACAAAATCACAACTTGCCACTCCTGATGCGCTGCCAGATGAACATCGAACGGTGACAACGAGTACGGGGCCAGAAGATGAAGAATTGGCTGTCCTGGATGCTACGAAGTCTCAGAGTCAAGCTGAGGCAGGAGATGAGTTAGGCACTGTGGAGAGCAATGTAGCAGGACAGCCAGGATTTCACGGCGGAGTAGACCTGGATGAGCTTTTGCGACTGACTGAATACGAGACAGAAACACCCATTACAAGAGAAAACCCACTAGCCCGGGGAGGATCCTCTCAGGAGCAGTCTGGGAACAAGAACTCGTTCAACGAGTTTTACAGGAGAAAAGAAACGACTGACGAAGAAATGTCAGGAATACTCGCCGAAACTGACTCTGCAGCCGACGCCAAACAGAAGTTCAAGGGTCATCATCAATGCGATGAGTGTCCTAAGGCATGTTTCACTTTCCAGACAGTATCCAATGGCATTACTAATCTCTTGAAAGACGTTTTCTAAGGCGGAATATTTGACGTAAGTTAACTGCGATGCAGCTATAGGAAAATATGGCTAAACTGAATGGCTTAGACGGCATAAGATAACCCATTCGCCCCCTGGTTTTAAATGCCCTGTGTGCACACGAGCATTCCACCGTCAAGACCTGTTCGACCGTCATATTTCAAGACAGTACGTTACCACGTCTCACATAGAACTAAACTAACGGGTTATAGCATGGAGAAGGAAAGATTGATACTTAAAAGTGAGCGGCAACATATCCGTGGTCTGGATGTTCCACACGTACCGTGGGTTAGGGCGTCGTCAGTAGTTGGGGCGTATGGGGTAACGCAACAAAGGCTCCCACTCATGACCGCAACAGATTTGAATGAAACAGAAGAGACTTCAGAAGACAAATCTCAAGTAAAAGCAGACGATAAGGGAAAACCGAAGAATGATGATCGGAATGTTGAAGACATTGCCGGTCTAACATCTGCGAAAGATTCTCCTGGTGAATGGGAGTGGTTGACCATGAGTCTATAGAAAGCATAGTACTGGCTATTTAGAACTCCTCTAATTTTCTCACGTGGCAACTTACTCCTTTCTATCACTAGTAGCCCATACCTATGAACAAAGATTCAAACTTCCATTACCAAACTCTATTCCGGTGGTATAAAAACGCTATTCATGACAACAAACCATACAAAGTCAATCCCTTTTTATCTCTTAGTCATCATTACTCCATTGCCAAGCTTCCTGGATGGCTTTCCAGTACTTCTCAGGATGCTCGCGCATATGTCCAACATGGTTCGTACCCTCGAAGAGTTCCTGTCTTGTCTCGTAGCCTCTTTGCTGCGACTCAGCAATGTAGCCCTCGATGTCCATGTGAGAGATAATTTCATCTTCCTTGCTGTACAGATACAGTCTCTTAGAGTCCAAAGTCTCGTATGTTGTGTCGTCGACTGTGCGAAGGGCGAAAGCACCAGAAGGCTCGCTGCCTATCAACTTCTTGAAGATAACGTCCAGAGTCAAGACAAAGCCCCAGATACCCTTTGTGACAACAAAAGGCCAAGGGAAGAACTTCGCAGTGCCGATAGCCATAGCATGAGACCACTTTCCAAGTCTCTCCCACGACCAGAATGGGTTTCCGGGTGTTGAATCCAAAACGAGAAGTTGATGGGGCATCGTTCTGCCCTGCTTATCCGCAAAAGCCTTTAGCGTAGTAGCGTAACTAATAGCCCCAGTGTTGGACATGCTGTGAACAAGAATGGGGGCCGTCTTTTCGTCAAGAAAACCGTTCAGGTTATCGATGACAACTTGCATAGCGCGCATTCTTGTCTCGAGGCCTGTGAACATGGCATCTGAAATGGGACTCAGGATGATGATTTGCTTCGAATGAGGAAAGAGAGCGCGGTAGCCCTCTGCGTATTTGCCGACATGTCTAGCTTGACCATCGCCCCAGCCGTAGATGAGAATGGCTGCTGGGTGATCGGTGGGTGTTTTCTCTGACGAGTCTTCGCTGACAAGGATGTTGGCGTTGAGGGCCTTGAAGCCAGCGAGTTGAGGAAGTTTCTTGGCTGACATTTTTTATTTTATAGTGGAGATCAATCTGTGTTTGTGCTGAGAAGTGAAATTAGATAATAAAGGAACGGGATCAGACTCTCTTTATACTCTCTAAGTAAAAATTAAAAAATATACTAGTGTAAGTCTATTGCTGACGTTGCTTGTCCCGGCCTGTCCGATTGATTGATTCTTTATGCCATAGGAGATTATCCCATTATGTTGGGGCGTTGTGAAAAGTCCGTCGGATGTTTTTTTACGTGGCTGACGTCGGAGTTTTTGCTTGTTTGGGTTACAGATGCGCTCTCACCCAAAAAAAAAGACTTGTCTACAATACTTGGAGCGATCCCAACAATATTAAACAAGCCGAGGTCCAGATTCATGTAGATCTATTTCGATGGATTAAAAAGATCGAATGATGTTTATTGGAAATGCGGCTCTTTTTGCAATGCGACGTTGTTTAATTGGTTTTTGAAGTCAATTTTAACGTCAGTTGACGAGGATCCACATTTGTAAAAGGCCGAGATATATGGGGTAGACAGATTGAGATATAGACATGATAGAATGTGATCAATCTTGGCGTATATCAAATATTAGGCTTTAGGCGGTTAAAATGAAAGAAGTGATACTAGCGCGGTAATCTGTTTATTCGATTCGATCTTGAAGATGGCATCCAATGGCATCTTACTCAGACAACGTTGCTTACCATGGCCACCACTTCACTACGTTCAAAATGATTTGCAAGTCGTGAGAAGAGTGAAGGAGAGTTAAATGGCTGACGTCTATATTCTGAACACTGGGAATACTTTATAGCTTGGCTAGACAGGCACGACTATCCAGTTTTGAGACTAGAAGTGCTATCGGCTGATAACGGTCTATGGTACATTTTGTTAGTTAAGGCTTGGTGAGACGCGAAAGAGGGAAAGAGAAGAGAATCTTACGGAGAATGAGGAGCCCGTAGTGAAAGACGCAAAGTTTTGTTGGCAGATCTGGATGCATTAGTGTAGTTTGTTTGTTATGTATGTTTTACTATCCTGCTCTACCAATTTTATCGAAGACGATTACCTTCCGTTATAAGCCTCATAGCGAGGGTCCTCATGCAAGTAGCCCAATGTGGAGTCAGATATAGCTTTTGTAATAAGGGCTCATGCATAACAATGAATCATCGGGCCTTAGGGTGCAAATAGCTGCCACTCAGCAGAACAGGAATCACAAGTTGCACTTTGCAAGGTGAGTTAACATTATGTCTTCGTTAAATTTTAATTCTATTTCCAATGCTAATAAGTGGCGTTGAGTAAAGCACTACTGCTAAAACATGCTAATAGGTATCCTGTTGAATCTTTTAAAATCAAAAAAACAACTTCAAAGACTTTTAAAAAGTAGAGTTGAGCTTCCATCCAACACGATGGACTCTGGCAGCAACGATGAACGTAGTGCCAACCAGACAAAACACACCAGCGAAAACTTTGAGTCCAATCCAACCATGAGGTCTCTCCAGAATGGCGCCGTTGATGGGGTTCGTGGTCAATCCACCGATAGAAGAGACAAAGAACACAATGCCGCTGCGGAAACCGATTTCCTGAAGAGGTGAAATTTGAGCCACCAGGGGTGCAATGAGAGAGACGTATGCGCCAGAGCTGAAACCGAAGAGCGCAGCAAAAGCAATAAGACCGTTTTGCGTGTTGCATGGAATCCAAAGAGCCAAGATCCAAATGGCAGATAGATAACAGACGACAATGAAGATGTTGTAACGACCGATCTTATCGCCAAGAATGCCCGAGATGATACGTCCAAACAGACTGGCAGCGTTGAGGATGGGAATCAAGTACTGAACAAGGTTGGGATCAACACCAGCCTGCAGTGCCTGTACAGGCAAGTAGTCGATGGGTATGAAAAGTCCAAAGGTGAAGAAGAAGAATCCAAGCGTGCAGAAGATAAACTCTGGTTCGCGGAAGGGCATGAGCATTTGCTTGCCAGAAACCTTCTGGGGACGAGGCGGGTGGAGGGACTTGACTGTCAGGTTGGCGATGATGAGGAGGAAGAGAATCATAAAGGCGCAGATTCGCATCGACCAGCCGAAACCGACTTCTTTGATAAGGCGGGTTACCATGATGGGGAAGATGACACCGCCGATGCTGGAGCCAGTGGAGAGAATACCGAAGGCGGCTCCTCGCTTAGAGTCGAACCACCCATGGATGGTAGAGAGCGCTAATTTTGTTAGTAAAAGCTTGATACAGATGAGATAGATGGCCTACCTGGTTGAAAGATGGCTGAGACACCAATAGCAGAGCAAACACCCTGTGATAAGAGGATCTGGTAGTACTCTGTGCTGATCGAAGCCATCATGATACCAAAAACATGCATAAAAGTTCCAACGAGGATAAGCCATCTCGGACCGTAGTTGTCGTAAAGCTTTCCAATGATAGGACCCATGCCCATGATGAAGAAGATCTGCAACGAAGGGATCCATGCGATGGTACTGGAAGAGTAATCCTTCAAGAGATCATTTTGGTAATACTCCTGGAAAGCACCGACACCTAGGAAGATTAGTTAACCAAGAAATATTGTAGATAACGTGAGAGGAACATACTGTTGATCCAACCAAAACTGCAAAACGATGTACACCAAGCCCCTAGCACAACAAGCCAGGCCTCAAGACCACCATCAGGGGCCCCACTACCAGCCGGCTTGGCAGGTTGCTGTGTGGTAGTACCGTCTTCAATGTCTGACTTCTCATTGTTGAAGTTTTGACCTTGAAGGGTGAGATCAGATTGGCGAGGCGAAGAGGGTCCCGACTGTTGAACTGCCATGTTGATAAGGTTTAAGGTTGAGTGGGTTACGATGAGGCTCAAAAACAGAAGACGGGACCCAGATTGACGGCGATCTAGCAGATATATAAGGAACAGATCCAAGGGCGATCATGGGCCCCTTGGGACCCTTACGAGGGACCTTACGGGGCCTAAACGAGCCTGTTTGGCCATAGTGACGGACTATTGCAGATGGAACTAATTTCGCGTCGCGAGGAAGGCATCGACCGAGAGTAAATTGTGGATTTCTGGCCCTTGAACAGAGGATGTAATTGGTTGTGTCGGTCACGGCGAATGTTGCACCGCCGAAACCGACGCTAAGGTCAGATAAGGCCGGTCTAACAATCCCCCCATCATGATTCAATACACCGAGACAATTCATTCGGTCCTAACATTTCACCACGTCAACTTCGGCCGACGGCTTCGCAAACATACAAACACCGAGGATCTTATCAATCAGTCAATTTATCGGCATAATACCGGCCATATGCCAACGCATGCGTCGGCGATAAAACAAAATAATGTCCTCTCGGTCCGGCCGTCGCATCGAACGGTCTTGCGCAGCATGTCATCGCCGAAAAGTTCGCTGTGACAAGAAATTCCCCTGTTCGCAATGTGTACGGAGTAGCTTTGAATGTTCGTATCCTCCTGCTGGCCCGGTTGCGAAAAGGGCGAGGAAGACGACTATTAATGATGTTGCGAGTCGGATTTCTCAGATGGAGAGGACTATTGAGTCGTTTCGAGCGCAACAGAGTACTTCGCCGCAACCGTCTGGGCCCACATCTTCTATTACAGCATCTAATACACCTATCACGCCTACGGCTGTGCCTAGTAGTGCTGGAGCAAGAGATGAGTTTTTGAGCCAGGCCATTCCTGAGAGGACTTATCGAGAAGGTCTTTTGTTGAATAAAGGAAGAGTCAGTCACTATGTTAATGAAGTCTTGCTCTCAAGGGTCATCGAACAAGTATGTTTCAACCTGCTTATAATCTTATCTCAACTAACACATATTTCAGGAAGACGATGTACGAACAGCCTTGACAACGCCAAGAGATGAACTACCCCACGATGTCAACTCCCCTGCTTCCCCTTTCAACCCCATGTCATTGCTATCTGCTAGTTTCTCCACTGAATCACTCGTGAACTTCCATCCTCCTAGAAAGGCAGCCATCCGGCTATGGAAAGTTTTTGCTGACAGCGTCGATATCTGCACCAAAGTTACCCATCTTCCCACCTCTGAGACGATACTTTACACCGTGACGAGAGATCCAGCAAAGGCAACTATCGAAAACCTAGCCCTTTGCTTTGCTATTTACTATGCTTCTGTTACAGCCTTGAGCCCTGATGAGGCGCTCGATATCACGGGTGAGGATCGGAAGCAGGCACTTCAGCGTTACAAGATCTGCTTGGAGCAGTCACTAGCCCAGGCAGACTTTCTCGATAATCCTACCATCACTCTGTTGCAAGCACTCGCAATATACACAGTAAGTTCTATCGATGCTCAAGGTAAAATCAAAATGAATGATGCTAACATTTAGTAGGCAGCTATGCGCGCTCACAACACTAACTCCGGCCGAGCAGTATGGATCATGAACGGCCTTGCCCTCAGAGCAGCACAATCAATAGGCCTCCACCGAGACGGCAGTAAGCTCGGTCTGTCCCCTTTCGAATCTGAGATCCGCCGCCGACTGTGGTGGCACTTTCTCGAAAGGGATGGCAGAGGTGCTGAGGATTACGGACTTCAAAATCCCTCTGGTTCCGGTCCCATGTATGGCGTCGAGCAACCCCGAAATCTGCACGACAGCGATCTCTTTCCTGACATGAAGGAGCTTCCTCCTTCGAGGCCAGATTATACACGAATGACCCTGCCCCTCTGCAACAACCAAGCCTCACGCGCTTGGGCTCAAATATTTCAAATGAGCTGTTCATCAGATGGTATACCAAGTGAAGATGTTCGAAAACAGGTCATAAAAGAAGCAATGGATAAAGTCGAAGGTATGCTCATGCGCTGTAACCCCATTATTCCCGAACAAAGAATGCAAATGCGTGTCTCCCGTTTAATCCTCCGCAAAGTCGATATCGTCTCTCGTCGTCAATGGCAAACCCTACGTCACCCAGACGACCGCGAATGCGTCGCAACAGAGAGCGAGGTCGCCGAAGCAGTCGAGTTGCTGGAACTTGCCAACGAAATGTGGCGCGACGAAGACATGCTTCCCTACCGATGGATAGCACGGGCATTCCCGCAGTACCACATGATGCTGTATATTCTGCGGCACTTGTGCGTGTGTCCTCGGGGACAGTTTGCGAGAAAGGCTTTTGCAGAAGTTGAGATGCACTTGGATCATTTTAGAACGGGTGACGGTGGACCGCTTAATGGGTTGAAGTGGACTGTCCTTACAACATTGAGGAATAGGGCTTTTATTCTGATGCAAAGGGAGAATGGTGAGAGTTTTGTGGGTGTTGAGGGTACGAAAGGCGCTGGGGGTGTGCAGGAGGGGATGGAGAGGGATCTCAGTATGGTGGAATGGAATACTATATTGGAGGAGTTTCCAATGGACATGGAAGATTTTTCTTTGATCTTTTGAGGAGGATCATAGGCTCAGTAATACTACACACAGTCCACCTGAAATTGCCGTCAAACTTCATCCACCAGCTTCCCCCGCACTCAAATTGCTGCTGATACAGCTACTGATACGTCTGCAGAGCATCGAGACTCAAGGTACCCAGACACACTGCAGTATGCAGTCGTATACTCAAAGAGTATTTCGTCTCCTTCTGAACCTAGGGCCCACTATTATGTTAGTGCTTCACACTTGTATATACGTTATATCAATCTCACAGTTTGCCCAGCGAAGGTAATGTTGTTGCCAAAGGGAAGCGAGTCCCACAATCAGCTGAAGGATGCCGAAAATGAGTGAAACAACGACTTCAGCAGACAATGCCGCTTCGGTCATATTGAAAAGTTTGGGAAGGGTCCTTGTTCACGTTTCAAGATAACAAAACAAGTTTGTATTGGGGTAGTTGAAATAATGCAAGTGGAAGATCATGGGGTTAGTAAATTCAATTCTGCAGTCTTCTTAACATTGTCTGGTATAGTAGTTTTGCAACTGTTAACGTCGTGATGGCTTCTCATTTCACGTAAAACTACTATCTCACCAGCGTATGCCCCTGGGTGTGTGTCATGTACCTCACCTCACGGCATTGAATCCCGGTTGTACATCCTGGCAGTTCAGCCACCTAACCTTGCAGACGCGTTCTGTCGAGAAAAATAGTAGTTTTTGACTGCAACTTCCATCCAATAGCGGCTGAGAAGAAATATTACACCACCAGAGAGCGATGAGTGATTGGTCAGTGACAAGGATCAGGAAACAAAGTGGCGCTCACGCAATGGTAAATAGTAGTTTTATCTCCCCCTTTTTGCTGGCTTTACCGTAGAATAGTAGTTTTCAAATGATCCGAATGAGGCTGAGAAGGGTGCGGTTGGGCATCTTCTCTCTCACCTGATGCATGGCGGGCTGTTTGCCTCGCTGCCTTATATGACTTTTGCAACAAAGTTCCCAACATTCTTTTCACATAACTCCTTTCCTTTTCCTTTCAACACACATTTCTCGTTGTTTTGCACCAAATATCTATGTTTTGTCTTGCAGGCTTCATTTATCGATATGGATTCCTGGACCATGTTTCTGGATTTGCAGGGGTCATCCCCCATCGACCAGGAACTTTATGCTTACAGTCACGAGCCCTATGGTGCCCTTCAGTCATTCAATAAATTGACTCCACAGCAAGATTCCATGTACTGCGAACAACCGACAACAAATTATAGCGAACCGCATCGTCTACCCGAACTGCCTCATGAACTTCTCCTTCATACACCGCAAGATGTGCCTTCTCTTGACGATGTTGCAACATCCATGTCCCCCCCTCCGAAAGGCCGTAAAAGAAAGGCCCGAACTCTTCGCGACGAAGATTTTGAACCTTACAAAACTCGTATTCTCGAACTTCATGTCACACAAGATTTGCCACTATGGAAAGTCAGGGCAACGATGGAGGAGGAATTTGGTTTCGTCGCTAAGTATTTCTCTCCGCTAACTATTTAATTCATAAATGACAAGGGTTATCTGATGGATTGGCAAGTTCAAACACTAACTATGAATGTGCTATGTAGTGAACGTCAGTATCGAACTCGCATAACCCAATGGGGGCAGGATAAAAAGATCAAGAAAAAAGAGATGGGAGCCATTGTGAGAAAGCGCCAGCAAAGAAACCTCACCGAAACACACAAACTTGAGCTCGGTTTCACTGTCAGAGGTAGAACCGTTCAACCGGAGAAGATCGACCAGTGGATGATTAGACACGGAGTCTCTCGGACTTCCTTGTATGCTCCTAGTCCCGCATCATGTAACAGAACTTCCAACGCCCTATACAAACAAGTGTGGAAGCTAACTTCAGGTCACATAAAGCCACCCCGTCCGCAGTTTCCTGCCGCACCGTCTCTGCGAGTAGTTCAGTGGCAGCTAATTCCCCATACTCAAAAAGAAGCTTGAACTTGTCGCCAAAGAATACTGCACTAGTAGCCCCAATACCCGCTGTCCCTTGTCTTTCTTTCTCTGTGCGGAGAATAGCTCTTTTTCAGAACACTACTTTTGCTGGAAAAAGCCCTGCCCTTGTCAATCAACCGCTTCCGACTCCGATATTCGATTCAACTATTTCTGGCCCTGTTCACCATGCGCCACTGCCTCGTCGGTATCGACAAGATGACGAAGAGCGCACAAGAGCCGAATTGTCTGTAGCAGAGAGTTTGCTTGGACATACCCATCCTCAAACACTAGGCTTGAGAATCAATCTGGGCTGGATCCTCTGCTCGCAAGGAAGATACAGGTCTGCAGAAGGGGTAGCTCGCAGAACGGTGCATGATTCTCGAAATCATGAAGTTAACGGCATCAGTATGGTCGATGGAATGGAACTTCTCAGCGAGATTTTGGACAGCCAAGGGTCATGGTATCAAGCTCACAAACTACAAAAGTGGGTGTTTGAGTCAAGGAAAGTCATCTTGGGAGAGGAGCATCCATCCACTCTGGATACTATGATAGAGCTGTCGTGGGGATACATGAGAAACGGGAGTTTAAAGGAAGCTGAAGAACTCTGCGTGCGAGCGCTCGAGATAAACAAGAGAGTATTCGGGGAGAGTCATCGCAAAACGACCAAGGCCATGTGTGCCTTGGTGGATATTTACTGTAAGCAAGGACGATTGTATGAAGCCGAGAGACTTGGGGTGCAGGTGCTAGGGATTAGAAAGACGGAACTTGGAGACAAGCACAAAGATACTGTCAAGAGTATGACCAGGGTGGCGAGCGTATATTTTGAGCAAGGACGACTAAAGGAGGCCGAGAAACTACAAATACGAACGTTGGAGATGTCAGTGCATTTATATGGAGAAGAGCACCCGCGTACACTGGACCGCCGACACAACCTAGCAGCAACATACACAAAACAAGGACGGTTGAAGGAGGCTGAAGATTTGGGTTTGCAGGTATTGGCGGCAACGAAAAGAGTACTTGGTGAGCGACATCGCCATACGTTCACGACAATGGATCTCTTGATGGAGATATATGAGGGCCAAAGGGTGGAGAGCTAATGAAGCAAAAACTGGAGTTACGGGGAGAGTAAAAGAATATTGATGTTGAGTTTTCCCTACAAATGTCTGAGTAGCACTCGTGACCTCATGTAAGTAGGAAGCTGGGTCGATCATCAAGAGAAGGTTCAGGGGTGAGGATTTCCGGCACAACTAGGCAGAATCAAAGCCCAGAGCAGCAACTAGTTGTCTATAATTATCCCTGTCAAATGGATACTAGCATAGAGCAGTATTCCTCCACATAACAAACTCGCCACGTTACAACAGCATGAATATCGATAAAATCATCGAGAGCTACGACGATCACAAAAACGGCACATCATTTTGTTATCAAGAATGCGGACGGTGGCGATGTAATGTTGATGTCCAGAACCCCTCTAGCCCCTTACCTGATAACTCTATCGACTCCTCCCGCAGATGAACGAGTAGCTGGGAGCTTGTAAAGTTTAAGGCGCAGAGAATAAATGAGCCACAGATTAGTGTGGGAGCCACCAAAATTATTGGGTGGTTATGTCTTACATCTCTCGTTGTCGCTTGTTGTGGGGTGGTTTTACCGGTTTTGTGTTAAATAGAGTTGTTGTGTTAGAGGGACGGACATGATTCTTTGAAGTGTACCTAAAGTTGTGGTTATATCTCTGGTTTTATATCTCTCTATATAAGCTTAATTTATCTCCAGGAAGTGAAGCGAGTTTTCTTACTTCGGGTTGTCTATGAGTTTTGTTAACGGTTACCAGTAGAGTATATCCATATAACTGGTAGCTGTTGTTGTTATTGTATAAGTCGGGCAGGTAAACATGACTCTGTAGGGCTGTTTCAGTTGCATGATAAGCGCTTGGTTATTTGTCCAGCGCTAGTAAGGAGTTGGGAATTAGTTGTCGGTTGACTGAGATCTAATGCCGCCCTCTTCTCGGCAGAATGAGACAAGTCCAGCCCATTCCATCCATGGATGGCATCAGCCAATCTTAGTTGAGTGGAGCCTCCACTGTTTTGGCCTTGGCCTGGCTCGGCCTAAACCTAGAAGACCTGGACCTGCCTTGATGGCCTGGAGCCGCCTCCACCTTCTGCATCTCATCTCTATCCATACCACACCATACCAAGCCAAACCAAACCAAGGATGGACGATTAGCCTCCATCATCTTCAATCATTCATTTCTCCATCCACTCCATTCTTGTATTTGCGGACTACAACACGTCACTTCAGGACCCCTTTCCAATCTCCGTTTCAACTCTTTACCAAGAATTGTACATTCCCTTTCCTTCAACTCCTCTCTTGCATTATATTACATTGCGACGCCATATCTCGACCTTGGTCTCGTGTTGTGTTGCGCGTCCTGCTGTGACACTCACTTGTCCTCCCGTTCAACGTTTTGAACCGTCAAACCTGCGCCATCCGAACCTCACCTTCACACCGCTGTATTGCTATCAACCGCCATACCGTCCGATCTTGATCGTCTCCTCGCTTGAAGGGGAAACTGCTACATCAACAGGGGCCCAAGGCCTCGCAGTCCCAATGTCAAATAAGAATGAAGGCCTGTCCTCAATGGATCCCTTCTCACCTGCACATCAACCCGACGAGGGGTACTCCGAAGATCCCCTAACGCCTACCGTTAATCAAGAACTCTCGACCGCCCTCGCTACCTTACGATCTCCATCCGATTTAAGCACATGGCTTGTCGCAAACTCATCTCTTCTACCCCTCCAAGTCAGGACAGGTACGGGATGCCAAATGAATCATTAACCTTGACTTGCTGACACGTCCACAGAACTGACCATGGCCCTTCTTGATAATCTGCCCACGTCCGTCATCGCCGAAATCGTTCACCGTTTAAACCCGAGACTCTACATCGATTTCATCCAGTATCTTCCAGCGGAAATCTGCCTCAAGATTCTAGGCTTTCTCGATCCCGTCTCTCTCGTCAGTGTCACGCAGACATGCCGCGCTTGGTACGAGTTGGCTCTGGATAGGAAGTTATGGGAGCGTTTATACTACATGGAGGGATGGAAGACCATCATGAGCGAGATCGAAGCCTGCGAAACTAAGGTCAACAACGGCCTCAATCACTCGATCCGTCAACTGAACCGATTGCAATCGATGCAAGACGCCCATCCTAACAAGATCCGCGCCGTTGTGAACCCCGACGAAGACCTCGAAATGACCGATCGCGATCGCACACCTGGTCCCAGCGAGGGTTTGACTGGTGGAAGCATGTTTGGTAGCCCTTCGTCATCCTTCTCATCAAGTAGACCTGCTATTGTACCCATGGGCGAGATGGATCTTGATGGCCTAGGCTCCAGAACCGCGAGCTTGGATCGAACCTTGTCCTCTTCTTCCGATAGCAGAGGAAAGCGTAAAGAACCGAGCGGTGACCCCGAATCCTCCGTGCCTCCCATGTCTCTTGCCGATGCAGCCAACACCATGCCTCCATCGCCACTTTATATCTGGGATGTAGGTCGATCGCGATACCGAATCAACTGGCGCTATCTATATGCCATGCGACGCAAACTGGAAGCGAACTGGGAGCTTGGGAAATATAGCACCTTTCAGTTCCCTCACCCCAATTTCCCCGAGGAAGGTCATCAGGAGTGTGTCTATGCGCTGCAGTTCGACAAGGACTTTTTGGTGAGCGGTAGCAGAGATCAGACCATGCGCATATGGAATGTGCATACTCGCCGACTCGTCCGACCCCCACTTACAGGACATATGGGTTCCGTTTTGTGTCTACAATTTGATGCTGACCCAGAAGAAGACTTGCTCGTCTCTGGGAGCAGTGACTCTAATGTTTTCATTTGGAAGTTCTCGACAGGAGAGCTAATGCAGAGGCTGACTAGAGCTCACCACGAATCAGTTCTCAATGTGCGATTTGACAAACGGATTTTAGTTACGTCTTCTAAGGATAAAACGATCAAGATTTTCAACCGACGTCCTTTGCGACATGGCGATCTCGGGTATGGCGGTAATGACATTGTTGGACCCGTACCCACCAACCTGCGAAGGTATGGTTACGAACCTGACTTGGCTCAAGAGCTTCCCGTCAAGCCACCGTTCACCATGATCGGCCGTTTGGATGGTCACAGTGCTGCAGTCAACGCGATTCAAGTTCGCGATCGCACTATTGTCTCCGTCTCTGGTGATAGGCATATCAAGGTTTGGAAGTGGCCGGAGCAAGTTTGCACCCAGACGATTCCCGCACACGACAAGGGAATTGCATGTGTTGAGTTCGATGGGCGTAGAATTGTGAGCGGCAGCAGTGACTGGGAAGTATGCATTTTTGATGCACCTACCGGCTTGAAGGTTGCACAGTTACGAGGACACGCTCACTTGGTTCGTACCGTCCAGGCTGGTTTCGGCGATCTACCATACAGTACCGCTGAGGACGAGGCTGAAGCCAAAGCCGTGGATGCTGAGTACTTCCGGGCTCTTGAAGCTGGCGAGATCGATCACAGCATGGACCGAAGACGCCGCCGAGACCGTCGGGCGAATGCTGGTAGCTCACGACCTGAGGACGTACAGGCGTTCGGTGCCAAGGTACCCCCCGGTGGTGGTGGAGGTAGAAAATATGGCCGGATAGTATCTGGTTCTTATGATCAGAGCATCATCATCTGGAGACGCGACAAGGAAGGTGTGTGGAAGCCTGCACACCATCTTAGACAGGAGGAGGCCGCTGCTGCTGCTCAGCGTGAAGCTACTGCCGCCTTGTCAAGCGCAACATCGAACGTCGCGATGGCTGGATCATTGGCAAGCAGGTCTTCGCACGCGTCTACCATTGTTCCACGCTCTCCGCCTACTAACGGCACACCACTCGGACCACTGATGCTACGTGATCATCACGGCGATACTCATCGAACAGCGACTTCATATCAGGTCCTCATCGACCAAACCGTACCGCTGGGTCCAGGTGCACTACAGCAAATACTCGCGACGTACCCAATTGCGCTGGCTCATCACTCTTACTTGCAGTCCGCCATCGAAAAAGAGACTTCGCCCTTGGTTCGAGCTCAGCTTAGAGGAGTGGTCACAGATGCTTTGGCCAGCCTTCATATTCGTCAGGCACCCTTGCGACATCAGTCAAGTTCCAGTAGCTCTCACAATAACTCCAGCGACAGCGGTCGCACTAATCCGAGGTCCAGTATCGGAGTACCTCATCCCGCCGCTCTGCCCACTGCGGCCAACGTGCCAGGCGTTCCTGGGGGACCAGCTGCGCAACCAGCGGCTGCGGCTAATGCTAACGCACAAGGCGCACCACCTGGGCAGCCAGGCCAGCCACAGAACGCAGCAGGGGCTGGCCATCATCCTGGCCATCATCCTCATATCGCCGCGGCGGAAAATACCTCGGCACGAGTCTTCAAGCTCCAATTTGATGCGCACAAGATCATTTGCTGCAGCCAAACTCCAACCATTGTTGGGTGGGATTTCTGTAATAAGGACCCGGCCTTGGAAGAAGCTGTCAGATTCTTTGCAACAGTGGACTAGATTTGCAAGACACGTTTCAATGGAAGCATTATTTAAGCGAGGGAGTTGGCGGATTGCATGGATATGATCGAGATTGGGATTACATGTATCAAGCAATTAAAGAAGTGCCGTCGGTCTTCTTACTCTAAATACAATTCAATAATGGAGGATACTAACACAATTACGATGGAAGTATTTTTGAACGATAAATAAGATATGTTTCAAGCAATAATGCTGGTATTCGAAAACTGATGAAATAATTTGCTTGAGACCTTACTGACAATCCTTTACCAACGCCTTGTACCAAACAACCCACGAGACAGTCCATAACAGTTTGGCCAACAGCTTCAGTTAACCAGCAACCTGCTTCACCTTGTCCTCGGTCTGAGGCGGCTCGTCAACAAAATCTGGCACGACCTCGTCCTGCAAGAAACCCGGCACTGCACCACCCATTTCATGTTCCATCTCAACCTCCATCCCCAAAGCCTCAAGCTCAGCATCCAACTCGTCCTCCTCGACATCATCAGGAATATCGTAACTTCTCGCCAAACTCTCCTGAATCTCATTACCCACATCCATCAAATCCGCCATCTCATCCTGCAGCCGCTCAATCTTGTCGATGTCGATCTTTCCGTACTGCTTCTTGAGCTCCTTGTTGGTAGTCTTCATAGCGTCGACCTGCGTCATGACGTTCTTGAGGTTGTCCTGCATGTTGCTCGCCTGCTCCATGTTCCACACCTGGCTCTCGAGCTTATCCTTCTCCGCCTCGTAGGCCTTGCGGCGCTGCAGCACCTTGAGCGCCTTCTGCTTCATGGCCTGCTTTCCGGGACCGTCGCGCATGCGGGAGAGCTTCTCTTGATAAGCGCCGAGCTCGGCGTTGAGGGCTTTGAGTTTGGTGTCGAGAGAGGAGATGCGGGTGTCGAGGTTGGTGATGGCGCCGTTGAGGGTGGGTTTGGGGCCCGTGGGCTTGGAGCCGAAGAGGCGATTCATTTTGGCAGTATTTGGGTTGCGATTTAGATCGGTGTTACTTGTTGAAGAGTAGGGGACGTTGAGGAGATGTCGCGGTTGGCGATGTTTAAAGGTCGGAGGTTGAATGTCGTGGCCTAGAGGGATGACGTTTCGCTGGGCACGCGGCTCAAAGGGTGGCGGGGCTAGCGTGGCTCCCCCACCTGGAGATCTGAGACTGATTCTGAATGAGCTCGGTCCAGTAAGTTACCCTATACCATCAAGCTTTCAGGGTTTTGTTGACAGTGAGAATCAAGATCACCAGACAGTTTGAGGTCAAGACGGATATTGAGGTAGTAGAATCTCTAGCATAAACTCCATGCATATCTATTCTACTCTAAAATGCGGTTTTTATCTTAAGTTTTCTGTTTCTTGAACTTTTTCCTGCGATTGGCGCATTTCTTAGACTAAAAGTAAACAAACTCTCAAATTTGACTGAGACCCTGACCCGGTCTAGCACAGCCGCTGCCCGCTCGTTCCCGTTCGTAGTCTTGATCACGGATGTCAACGCCATGGTAAAACTTATTTGTAATATTCGAAATTAACGTGTGGCTATTTATTTTGTGTACCTATATGAAGATTCTACTATTGTTCACTGTGATATGAATAAATGAATAGACTATTGTTCAAGGTTGCTCAAATAAGGGAAAGAAGCGCACTAGAACAATGCTACGTAAGATGCCCCGTGTCATTCAGCTGAACCAATTGGCTATTGAATTCGAGCTGTCAATGTTCGAGTCTCAGCCTCTGATGGGCAAACAGCCGGCTCGAGTATGTCAATTGTACTCGAACTTATCCAGATGATAGCATCTTTAAAGAAGTGTAGGAATAGCCACAGGAGTCATACACCCAAGTAAACAGAAAGTAAACAATGAATAACAATTACAATAAAATCAGCTTCATTTTATGGACCCTCATTTACCCATGTCGTCGCTTGGCATCCCTATTCATAGTTTAGCGCTTGGATCAACGCCTCCAGACTTAGACAAAGTGAGGCAGAATAGCACAGGAACATCGCGATTATCGAGATACGCGTGGAATCGTGTATGCAAACTAACCCGGAACGCGAATCAATCGCCATTCGCGTCTTGACCTTAATTCACGTAAATCTACCGAATATCAGCTCATCAACTGGCTGTCACTACCTGCCAGCTGCCTGCTCCATGTGGACCCTGAAAACGGTGGCAGCACGTGACCCACACCCACCAAGTCATTCCCGACGCGTTTGGTCCCGCGCTAGCTAGCGCCTCCATCTTCAGAGCAGCCCACCCACATCTCAAATCCGTCCCGTTTCGCAAAACAAAACAAACTTTCAATCTTCACTTTTGCGCAACGCTCTCGATTTGACACCACAACGCTCAGATTTTCGATCGCGATACCGCAAAACCTTCCTCTCTCAAACCTTCAGCTATCTTAAGCTTCTTTTTTACATTTTGCCGCACCGTTACTTCACGTTGCCCCCGTTGCTTCGGCATTTGTTTACTTTCTGTTCATCCACGCTGCATCTTCGCGATGGAGGCGGCGGATGCCCCCAAATGGGGGTTTGGGCAACAGCCCATGGGAATGTAAGCTTTGCCTCCTCTGCTATGATCGCGAGGTCTTGTGCCGTTTTTACAGCTTGCTGACATTTATTTTTCTTGCAGTAAACCCGTTCCGAACGGTTTCATTCCCTTCTTCTCAACCACCGGCAACACTCGTGTCGATGCCGACAAAATGTAGGCTTGGCGTAACCGTTGCAAGCCAAAAAATACCGATACTAACACCGCAATAGTTCCCTGAATTTCGATCTCGTTGCTCCTGCCTCGACCACTCGACCTGCTGCTTGGGATCGTGTTGCTACATTTTCCTACACTGCAAAGGGCAAGGCTCGGCAAATCATGAAGCGAGTTCCTATTTGTAACCAGCGCAAACCTCCTCAGCCTTTCGTGCTGCTTCCTCAGGTCAACTTTTCCGTACCAAACACCCGCGAGTCCATCGCATTCGATCAACTCGTACCCCGCAAGCTTCGACGAGGTCCCAGTTTTGAGCCTATCTCTAGTGAAGCGGCCTACTCGGGCCATGCAATTAGCCATGCATTTATGCTTAGAGAGCTAATGATGGCTACAAGTATGTTTTGCCTGTGATCATTTGAAGCTGGTCTTGTTACTAATGTGAGCCCATTAGCCACTGTTGCCAACAACTACATGAACACTTCTTCATGCACAACCTACGAAGACCGACGTGCTGCCCGCCGCGGCATCCGCCAAGTCACGCCCCTCAAGCGACGCGCCGATGCTCTTGACAACGAACCCGACGTCCCTATCATGGTGGCCCGCAGCGGTGGTAACAAGCTTGGCTTCTACTACAAGGTCCTTCCTATGATCAAGAAGGCCTACTCCAAGGGCAAGAAGGAGGTTGATGTTGCCACTGCTTCTATGTTGGAGTTCTCTACCTACCTGCGCAGCAGTCGACGAAACCCTCGCCGGCATGTTGCTGCTTACGGTGTCCCTGATTTGTCTGACATCATGGACGACGAAGAGCCTGAGAGCCCTACCATTGTTCGTCAACCTGTCCTCAAGGCTGAGTCCCGCTCACCCGCGAAGCGTATTGCTCGACTCACAAACCCATTCTCAAAGACCCCTCGCGGCAACCGCCTTGCTCAAGGCTTTGTCAAGCTTGTTCCTGGTCTCGCTCGTGGTGGTTTCTCTACTCCTGTGAAGTCTCGCGCTTCTCCTGTTCCCCAGACTGCCAGCCCTGTCTATGACTATGCAGTTGCTTCTCTGCAATATTCACCCAACGCATCTGATGATGATCTCGCTTCACCCACCAAGGAGGCTTCACCTGAACCTGCAGAAGGATCTCCCTCTCCTACTCGAAGTCCCGGTCGGACATTCCGCGTTCCATCAGAGTTCGACTCATCTTCTATTGCTGGTGACGAGAGCACCCGAGGTCCTCCCTCCACCCCGAACAAGTCTTCCCCTGTGAACTTTTCGCGTCCTATCGCTCCCACCCCCTCTCGCTGGATTCGAGCTGAGCCTGCTACTCCTTTCACTCCTATGCCCCAGAGTGCTGCTCCTGCTACACCCAGCCAGAGTGACAGCCCTATTGGACTTTATGCTCTGTTTGCCCCAGACACCCCCAAGGCGCCCGTCTGCACCTACGAGACCCCCAATGGTATCGAGTCTATTGACTTCGGTGGAGTTTCTCCCTTCCAGAGCTCCCTTTCTTGGGTGAACACCTCTGTTCAAGCCAGTGAATCCAAGCGTTCTCAGAACGTCGTCCAGGGCCGCCGCCGCCAGAGTGAACCTCTTCTCCGCAAGCTGATTGAGACACAAGCTCGTCGACGATCTGCTTCCCCTCAAAAGCTTCGATTCAAGTCCGACGACACCTTCCACGATGTCATCTCCATTGCTTCACTCTTTGACCTTCCTGCTTCCGCCGAGAACACTACTCTCGAGTCCGTTGCTGAGGACAATACCATCTCTGAGATCGCTCCTGTTGAGTCTGCCGACGAGACCATCGTTGATGACCCCGCTCCTACCACCGCTGCTGAGGAGGCCAATATGGACGATGCTACTCATGTCGATGTCACTACTGACAATGTCACCGCTCCTGTTGAGTCTACTGAAGAGATCCACATGGACAACTCTACTCCCAGCGAGAACAGCGCTGTATCTGGAATTGCTCCCGTTGAAGTTATTGAGACTGATGTCAGTGACGATACCCCCGCTCAGGAAGTTACAATGGAAGACCCTGCACCCATTGAAACCACTGATGAGGTTGAAGCCGCCGACATTGCACCTGTCAACACCACTGAGGAGATCAACATGGTTGACGCTATTCCCACCGAGGAAGAAGCCATGACTGACATCGCTCCCGTTCAGTCTACTGATGAGACCAACGTCGCTGACACCACTCCCATGGAGATTACTATCACACCGGCCGTCGAGACCACTCCCGCTGAGAAGTCCACTGCTGTCGATGTCGAGATGTCAGTTGACAACCAGAACACCACAGTTCATGACGATGATCAGCCTGCTGCCGAGCAATCAATCGTCCAGATTGACATGCGCGAGAATCCTGATATTTTTGGAGCCCATCCTTCCTCTCCACCTGCTCCCATCCAGAACTTGTCTCGCATAGCTGATAATGCCTGCAATGGCCTCGCTAAAGTCGTGGTCACTGAGGAAAATGGCAGACTCTTCGTCCGATTTAAGCTCTCGGCTGAATATGCCCACGTGTTCCCAGCTAGCCAAGGCTTTGAAGACAATGATCTTACGTTCTCACCATCAGCGATGTCATCGACTCCTCGAATCAAGGCGAACTCTAACCGTCTCACGTCGCAGGCTCAGCCTAACCTGTCCTCACCACCCAAGATGGATCAGACCCCAGTTGCTACCGCCTCTCGAGACCTCTCGTTCTCATCTCCATTCACCGCGAGTACACCTGCCAACATGGCCACACCTGCCAGTCGCTCTATTGACGATCTTCTGAAGACCCCCGACGTCACTGGTCTGGGTATTACCAAGGATGCAAGCTCACCTGGGTTCCAGACTCCTGAACTTCCTGCTTATCATGACAACACTCTTGTCTTTGGCGAAGCTCCTTCTACTGTCCGACCTGCATCCACCAAGCGTGTCACTCGCCGTCAGAGCGCCATGACCCCTCTCAAGAGAGCCACTGCCAACGCTATGGAAGCTTCCAAGTTCGCTACACCTGCTAAGGCCGCCGAACCCAACTATTCTACCCCCAAGTTCGCGACACCTATGGCTTCTGATCCCGATCAGACTCTTGCTATCTCTTGGCCTGACGTTCAGGAAACCCTAGTTCAATCGAACAAGCAGACCTCTGAAATTGCTCCCGCTGAGGATGAGCCCATTATTTCCACCCCTGTCGACACTGTCACTGCCGCTCCCGTTCAGGATGAGCTTACTTCTACCCCCGCTATTGACAACGACACCGTTGCTCCCGTTCAGGATGAGCCCGCCAGTTCTGCTTCCGTCATCGACACTATCACAAATGCTCCCGCTGAGGATGAGCCCGCCACCTCTACTTCTGTCTCTGACAACGCTGCCACTGCTCCCGCCCAGGATGAGCCCACCGCGTCTACCAACCCTACTCCCACCTCCACTGCTCCCGCCAAGGATGAGCCTACCACCCACTCTGCTCCCGCTATCCAGGACTACGATAGTCCTGGACGTGAATATATGCGAAACTTCATCAAGCATACACGACAGCCCACAGCGACAGAGTCGGGTTCTCCCATTCCTCCCGCTACCAAGCGCCAGCCTCTCACCGACCGAAGCCCTAACAGGGGTAGCCCGTTGAAGACCAAGCGCAAGCACGAGGATGGCACCGAGGTGGATGAGCAGTCGCCTCCCAAAAAGGCGAAGGCTGAAGCCAAGCGAAAGACAGCCCGACAGAAGGCGAACCTGGACATCGACATGGTCGATCTTCCCATGACTCAGGCCACAGAGTCAACCACCACCACCCCCGCCGATGCCGCCGACAACAAGGCCGCATCTCCTCCCACCACGCGCCGCTCCTCGCGACTCCGAAGCCAGGATACTACCAGCGACGCGCCCAAGTCTTCGCTCCCAACCCCCATTAAGCTCACCCGAGCTGGGGCCGGTCGTGGCCTAACCAAGAAGCCACGTACCGAGGAGCAGGAGTTGGACCGCAAGACGCGGTCCAACACCAAGAAGAACATGGGAGACGCCGAGTCCCCGGCCGAGGTCCTGACTAGACTGAAGGGCCAGGCCGAGGAGGACTCGGACGTCAGTGAGGGATCGGCCGGCGGGCGACGCGTGGGGTGGAACAACCCCTTGGAGAAGGTTGAGGGGTCTTCGCCCAAGAAGGGGCGGGCCGCGCCCAAGGGCAAGGCCACCCAAGGGCAGGCTGGGGTGTCAAAGTCCAAGCCGACCAAGACGACGCGGGCCGCCAAGGTGGCGGAGGGTTTGGGCATGGTTGCCAATGGCACGCCCGCCAAGTCCCAGCGCGTGACGCGATCTCGCGCACGCAATGGGGCTTGAGCCCTCCAAAGTCTCCCATCAATGGGGACGCCACCTTGGTGGCAGGACCGACGCCTGCCCTGGGGTTTTGTTTTGGAATGAAGGACGACGGCACCAGAAGGTGCACAAGGACAAGTTTTCTGGGTGGCGCTGGGAGGGGATCTCCCAGCGCCTTTATAACGATTGTATGAGTGCATGGCTGGCGTTGGTGGTTGCGAAGATACCACAGTTGTTTTTTTGCGCCTGTTTTCGGCTGGACGACGCAGGCAAGTCCTCGGGATGAGGCATGCCCAAGGGCATTGTATGAATAAATTTTTGAGTCATAACCTTGTGCCTTTGTGATGTCTTTGTTTGATCGTGACAAGCTTCCCATGTTGTGCTTCCTGATATGAACTTGAAATGTCTCGATTGTTGATCTTACTGTTTCGAGGTCTGACTCGAATTCATGGTTCTGAGCCATGCCGATTACTGTTCAAGCCATGGATTTTGAGTGCTGAAGAAGAACTATACTTGACATCGACGGCGACTGGTAGACATGGCCATGATATATGAAACGATATTTGATATGTTTCTTGAGTGCTGGCACTTGGGGCGTTATATACCAAGCACATTTGACCAACCCAGGTATATTACTACCTATGAAAATATGCGATTGGTGCCGACACTTAGCAATGGTAGCTTACACCGCAGTCTGGAATCTTTCCAGAGCTATCGTGAACGAATCCCTCATAAAGGCCATTCCCGAAATTGTCAATCCCCAAGCTCAACGCGACCTTCGCATTCGCGCTCCCTGAAGTTCTTCGGCAAACCATCGCTGCCACTGCTGTACCGACGACCTACCAAGAGCTACAACCCTTGAAGAGACAATTGTTTATTGGTCCACCACCTCTCAAATCACAATCGGCGATAAAGCAGCGACACCAGAGCAGAAGCCCAGAGTGACGCGACATATCGAGAGTGTTTCATTTTCCGCGACTGGCCCAAAATGACCGACATGATATGACCCTGTGTCTGGGCGACGACAATCATGGTCATAAGGCAGATGCGGAAGCTTCAACAGGTTCACAGCGGAGCTCCAGCAACTGGGTGCTCGAGATGACAGGCCATTACAACCCAACATACCCCGCGCACCCGGAAAAGGATGAGAAGAGTATGCCATGTCCTGTCGACTACATGTCAATAACCAACGCTGTCAAGACATGGTTGATTTCATCATCAACCACTGCCCGAAGCGGACCTTTGTCCAGGTTTTCAACAATTATACAGGCGTCTCTCTGGCGTGACACCCGTACGTGACATCGCGGTACAAGGACTAGAAGTTCTGGAAGGCCAGATGCCTTCTGTAGGGCAGGGACCTTGGATCCTCGCCCATATACTCCCAGAGTTCAACGCAGTCGGCAGGTTCTCTGGATCAACTAGAGGCCAAACACGCCCTTCGTAAGCGGGAAAATTGGCCAGGAAGGCGTCTCTTCTAGCCATTGTCGGGATTCTTCTTTTTGTGGTGTGAAGATGGAAGACCTTGGCGAGTGGTAAGAAGGAAGATAATGAGTCAAGGACACCTTGTTATACCCTATGGAAGCTGAAGGCTTGTTGGAAGGCCGTTTCCTAAGCTTTGTGTTCAATCCGAGAGGGTTGTTGTGTTGGGGGTCGGTCATGATGCCTGAACCACTTCAAAACAACAAGATTGTCAATCGACCTTTGCAATTGCATACATTGGCCATTTGATGCGTCAAGAAGCCAACATTACCGCTTAAAGTACCGAGTTACCAGTCAGTCAACCGATCTCTACTCTCCCTTCGGCCTTCGCAGCTAACTTCCTTCGCAGCCCTTGTGCAACAAAATGTACTTGAAGCCCTCATAATGATACCTAGGGCATGCAGTCTGGCAAAGGAGGCCTTTGCCTTTTGCCTCGATTCTGATATCCACAGCGATGTCGACGTGATCCGGCAAGCCGCGTTCTGCTGCAAGCTACTCCTAATTCTGTGCGAGATGGAGCTGTGTGATACGGACATGGGGATAGATCTATCTGTATCGGAACGTATCATCATCATCAACAACAACAGAGCCACGTACCTTAGCCGTCCGAGTATATGATTGTCTTAGCAGTTGACGATGGCCTCTCCAGCCTTCTTGTAGGTCAGATCGAGACCTAGGCTGCGCAAGCTTGTGCAGCGAACGGCAAGGCTCCTTCTTCTAGCAGGATCTATTCTGTCGCGCGGTAACTGCAAAGGAAGTCAGCCATGAACTGCAGGATAGGAGTCGTTTGACTGAAGAGTAACTCTTTGCGAGGGTCGCTTGACCAGTGCGTTTGTTGTATCGAGACGAAGGAGGTAGCACCAGCTGATGTGACTGACATATCTAGACGAGGGATGTAAAAAACATCACCAAAACAGCATCATGAACAACAACAAGAACGCAGTGCTTCTCAAGAAGGCAAATATTTCCTCATTTTGAGCCCTCCTGGAACAGTATTTGGCTCCCAATGAATCGTTGAACGTCTTCTGACAGGGCCAGCGACCGGAAGTGTTGTTGTTCAACACAGCGAAACGACTCCGCCATTAAGAACAGCGTAGTCAATGGCCCTTCGCTAGCCTTCCCCGCCGCTGACGACGACAACAATATATCTACCAAGGCTGAAGTTCATACGCCTTTGTCAATTCCAGCAGTCAGCCAGAATCGCGAGACTGGTGCGACAAAATTCTGCTACGAGGCTAAGGCTCGAATCAGAACATAAACACTGAGTGGCCAAGGATCTGTCATGTTTTTGGAGTTGAGAAAACTGAGGAGCATGACATGAGAAGGTATGGGATCGTGTTCATAAGTGTACACGTCAAGGAATGGAGATATTCGCTAATTAAAGGGGCTCACCAGGATATGCTTGCCAAGTTTTCCGAATGCTTCTTGAGCCTCTTGGAGGTGCGCGAATCCGGAATTCAGGACTTCCTTATCCGAAAAGTCCGGGTAAGCTTGTTCAACTCTGTCGTACTACGGATAGAATATTGCAATTGTTGCGCTTCGACGAGGAATTACATCTAAGAGCAAACCATTCGCTTGCATTGATTACGTCCCTATTCTCTGTACACGTAGCCCGATGAATATTTCCCGACCTGGGCCGAAGATGTATATAACGATACGAGCACTCAGGATAGTGACGGGAGAAACGGCAATCTAAGGATGGTTGGAAAGCCAGTTCTTTATACGGTGGGCATTGACGCGCTGCTCGCTATTCAGGGAAGCTATGGTTGCTTTACTCCCATCTCAAGCGATGGTCAACCTTACCCCGTCCTTATTCAGCTCCCAGTCCTCACATCTGTCTCCTTAATGGTCGTGGCGATGAAGGCCCATATATCAATGGGCCGCTCGCCTACGGGTGTATGCCCGAACAGTAAGGTCATCGACATTATCATATCCATCTGGCTCCAGGTACAGTTGGCGCATTTAGCTGCGTGTGGCTCAACTTACGAATCTTGGTGGTAGGAGTTGGCCATCAGTTCAAGCGCGGCTAGGTCAGAGTTCTCCCGAAGATCAATGGCGTGTGAAAAGACTACGATAGTAGACACTATCGAGATCTGGGAGAGCGAGGACAGGCTGAGGTTGAAGGCGCGCGTGGCAAGCGGATACACTAGGAATGTTGGGTGAGCTTGGGCAGGCTAGAGGGAAGCCAAGAGCCTAGGTATCGGATGTTGAAGAGTAATGTTGTCGTGGATCGGCAACGGGAGAAAATGGGAGATCGTCGATGTTGAGAGCTCCCTTACTCATCAACTTCTCGGTCATGTTCGCTATCTCGAAGTCATCCGTGGCTTCTCGGAGTTCAGGTAGCAGTTTCAGCTTATCCTGGGTAAGGCTTTCCATGAAAGAAGCATGTCGCTTGAAGGTGAACGGAGTGTTGGTGGCTCAGATCTCAGGTCAGGGCGATAAATAAGCCCAGTGACTCGTCAAAAAGCGGCACTGGAGACTTAGGTCCGAATCAGCCTGTCTTCAGATCTGCCGTGCAGTATTCCGTAGTGTCGTGCCACGAGACTGGTATCTCCCTTAGGCATATCTATCGAGCAGCTGAGCTGGTCGAGGAGGTGGTTAGATCGCGGGCAGTTCGGTCCCAGACACCCCAGTTGAGCTCCCAGGAACAGCCTTGTAGGAAATCTCCTCAAGTTCCTAGCTCTCGCTCACTGATGGAATCGAACAAGTTGGGGTTTGCGTACTTTCGGGTGAGTTCTCATATTGTCGCGATGTGTTTCGCACCACAGCTTGGCATAAACCGCAACTCATCTCACCTGAGTCCACTTTCATTACGCATAGGGGTTTGACACTTTTTCAAATTTCTCGGAACATGTACAGGAATCGTCCCTATCAACGAAGCGGCTAACAAGAAATTTGACATGATGGCTAATCCGGCTATCCACCACCAGCGGCATCAAGCTACCTGAATCAACGAGGATCCACATGTTGCAGAGGATCTTCAGACTGGTGTAGACAATTCTTCGAAAGCAGCGGTGTCAAATCTCTGTAAAGCTCCTTCGGCGAGTTGAGTAGTTTGGGAATGCTGCTGTAGATACACTGGACCGTGGTGTCTAGAGGGTGAGAGCTCCGTCTGGTTGCATTGTTGCTGTGTATCTGGTATATGGCATTTCTTGTTGGTGAAGAGAAATTGTCAGTCACTCGTCTGAGGGGGGAGACGTCTTTAAATATCTCAATGAGACGAAGGTTTATGATTCACTGTAAACTCTGTGTAGGGGTTTGGCTTTGGTCACGATGCCCTGAAGTGTATCCAATATGTTATTTTAACATGTGTAACCTTAATCTCCTCTAGAGAGACATCAACAATCATGCTGACACTGCCTCATGAGGCATTCAATTGCTTACAGCCTTGTCAATGACTTTTAATTCTCAACAACAGTCATCTCATTGTTCCTACACTCAAGGTCACAAGTCTTTCGATGAGTCGTCTTCCTTGGCTTCACCTCAACGATGACGAGAGGCGTCAGTATAGTAAACGACAGACATATCTCCGAAAGCCATCGGGCACAGTAATGTTCAAATTTATGATTTAAAAGTGACTGGTTATTGGGGGGCTTTGTTGGGGGCAAAGACAGATATGCTTGCTCCTACTGATGATGGTGATGGTGATTTCCAGCTGCAAGACAGGAGAACATCTTCCAATCCAAGCCACGATTCAACGACAAATATCTATACTGTATGTAGATGTAAATAAGCCAAGGAATACTCTATTAAATTTACAGAAATGATCCAGCCCATAACCACTATCAAAGCCGCGATGGCCTCGTTCCCCTCACCAAAACTCCACGACAACACTACAATTCTTCCAACTTACACGTCCCTCACCCATCAAATAGCAGAAACAAACCCTCCAGGATGTCAAATGCAAACATGCACTCACAAGGATTCCCCCCTCCCACCCCCACACGTCAGTCTCCTGTGCTGTCACGTCACCTCAAACCATCCCCTCATTCAGTACATTCATCTTCTCTCTCTCCATCTAAATAAAGAAGCTGTTCCGATCAATGCATCTACCCGTACATCTCACACAAACAAGCGAAACATTCCATCAATCACAGCTTTCACACAGAGAAATAGTGACAAAAACACCAAGAAAATAGATAGCCAGAGTGGGAAACAAACCCCTCATCCAACGGCAACATGCATATTTCTGGTGAAACACCAGATATGCTGTCACAACCACGGCTCATCTTTCCCCCCTTCTTAATCATGAAACGAAACATTACACTGAATTATTAATCCATTGCAAGCCATGGCGTCTAGACGGAAACGCGAAATGCACAAACGCGTATCCCTCCCTTGCCTATGCTACAGAACGAGTAGAATAAAAAACGCCGTCATCATTTGAGCAAAGAGTTCAACAAAGTCCCTTCGCAAAACGCTGTGTCACATCATGTTGCTCACAGGACGTTTTGGTAGGGCAACTCAAACAGTAACTCTGCTGAACCTTTGTCATATAGCGTGATTCAACCGCTAGCAATTAGACAAAAATATAATATCTCACTCAGATACATAAGAGGAAGCTTCATTATAATAGATATATCCCGTCTTCATATCCAGGTCAACAGATCCCTCAATAGAGGCTTTACTTATACACCAATTGACCTTTGAATGTTTAATCAATACCACCATTCCAAAGCGAGCCACAGGGTCCATTACTAAAGATGCCTATGGCCTTCATCTCAGTGTTGCGGTTCGTAAAGAATCTTCCAATAGACCGCTGCATGTACTGCGCTCCAGTCGGACATAAGTTCGAGGTGAAGATCTGCGCGTAGCATTTGGTTTCTGCGACGACAAAACGAGTGTACCGACAAGATGGGTTCTTATGGCATGCCTCGCAGCATGAAGTTGGCGTATAGCCAGGACCCAGATTGTACAAAAACATAATGTTGAGGTCTGCAGGAGAAGTTGCTGTGATTACGTGTCCACCATTGGCAGTAATGAGGATGTTGCTGTCCTGGCAGGCAGCATACTCGGTTGCGACGGGCACCTGTGATTCGACTACGACTGGACACAAGCATTATAAGTCAACCTGATAAAACGAACCAAAACTTCTCGACTTACCAGTCTGTATGAAAGTGGAAACTGAAGTGGTCTCCGTCCAAGAAATTGTTTTAGGATAAACAGTTAACGTAACAGTCGTACTTAGATCCGGAGGATACTCGGTAACAGTGGAAGTCTGCACAATAGTCGTCATAACACTCTTGGTAACAGCTTTTAGCGTAATCCTATTGCCCTGGACCTTTGTGGTGATGCTTTTGATTGAAGTAGTAGGCTTCTTCTTGACGCAGTTCACCTGCTGTGGATACAGAGAGGGGGTGGGATCAACTGGATCTTGACTCTCCTCATTGTCCACCTCGGCTCGGATTCTGTGTTTTGGAACATAACGTGACTCGGACTTGATAGCGACCCATCCAGGAATAGTTGGTATTGTCTCTGTCACGTATTTGGTCGTGATGGTTGTGCTATCGCTCGTGGTAACAGAAGTACTTGTTTGGGTGCTGTAAACGGTAATTTCGGCTATGTGAGAGATATGGGTTAATAGCCATATATATCTTGAAGACACACTTGCAGGTTCTTACAAGTGATTATGCTGGTTGCGGTCTCGACTCTTGGGTCAGCTACTTTTGTGGTCAGAACAACAGATGTAGTGCGAATGGTTGTTGTCTTGGCCCTGGGAACAACGACGACGTTGACCTTGCGAACGACTTTCTTGATAACGGTAATCTTGTTAACGACGGTAGCAGTCGATGTCGGGATCTGATTCGGTGCGAGAGAAACAGTGTCGAGTTTGGTGGAACAGAAAACATCCAGTTCACCCAAATTAGCAGCCCAAGCCTGGGCGCCTAGTGCGCAGATAACCAAGAGTGTTTTGACAGCCACCATGGTGTGCATGTTATGCTGCTGACAGACGTGATAACCATGTGGGTTGACTTAACGTCTTTACCGCATGTTTTGATAAATTGATAACAGAAAGTGCGAGGCAACGTCCTCCTCATATAGGGACTCTGGCTTATTGGCTTTACGGGGTCTCGAGTCTAGACATAGAATCACTCTTAGCACATTAATAATTTCCAAGACTATTAGAAATAGTGTGAGGCTTGACAGAATATCCGACCATGGCACTGTCTCCGCTCGTGTAAAAATAACTGACTATTTCTGTCGACTCTCAGCCTTCGACCGAAAAAGCATCAACTGGCGGACGACCCACGGGACTAAGCTCACTATCGAATACAGATAATTAAAAACGGTTAGCCAATATTGAGATCTAGTTAGATGACACCAGAAACAGGCCATCATTAATTGTGGTCGTGCCGCGATTGAGGGTGTCACGACAGCATCAACTTGAGTCTAGCGCACTTTATAAAAGAGAAGAGAGGACTGGTTGATAGGATATCGTGCCTCTTTCTTCGCTTCGCTTGGATAAACCGTGTTTGGGATCACAACTTCCAGCTAGTCAAGGGGGCCCTTTCAGTGCATAGCTGTCAGGTCAGGTCAATTAGGTGCAGTCACAAAGAGGGGGGAAACATCAAGATATTTTAGATATTTGTTATTATTTCGATCAGCTTTCTTTCTGACTTTCTCCTCGTCACCTCGATCTTGCCTTTTCAAGACACAAGGCCGGAGAGCTGTCCAAGTCGACAGCCATTAATATCGTCCCCTCACCCACCACCAGTCCAATCCAATCCGATACGCCAGAGTCGAAGCTCAATATGAGTAACCCCAATCCATCATACATATGATTGTACACACACACGTCCCCGTTGTGCCATGTTCCCTTGCTTTCCACAATTCTGCCCATTACTTTGCATTCGCAATGTCCGGGGATAAATGTTTGTCTTGTCTTGTGTTTGTGCAAGCATAGACGATGTCGTGTACATCCATCTGTGGCGGGGGAAACAATGAAACTGTAAAAGCAAATCAAAACTCCAGCGAGTCAGAGCTGCCCTGCTCTGCGCGCATTGTTCTTGTTTTGTACCCCGGTTCCCGTCTAAACTTTTTCGACTTTTGCTTTTCGTTATCCAGGTCCTCTGTTCAACGCCCCGCACTTCCCATTATGTACATCTATAAACAATAAACAATATGTGCAGGTCTCCAAGACCAAAGGTATGTTGTGCCGTCGTGGCTATATCGGGTTCAATGTCCCAAAGATAAAAAAAGGAATGACATGAGTCGGGGTATCTCGGTAAAATGTTGCAAAAAGAAAAAGGACATGAAAGAAGATAAAACGCCAAGCAACCCCATGATAGCTGGCTGTGTCATCCAATGACTTCTAGTTTTGTCTAGTTGTCATCGCGTCGTAGGTCATTAAGTGGATCGTTGATCCGTCATCCAAGTTGATTGGGAGGCAGTTACTTTCGTAGGCCGACCTTGCCTGCGAGGCTCTTCCAGAATCGTGCCCCCTTGCGCTCCTCGCTGTGCGTCCGTAGCATCACCTCGTCCCGTTGCATAGGTCCTACAATGTCCTCGTCGCCTCGGGCGGGGAACTTGCCATCCGCATCCACCAGCCGGGGAATTGCGCTGGGCAGTCCATCCTCGAGGCGCTTCCATTGCATACCAGCAAAGACATCGTCCAGAGGTGGGGGCCGACCAAGCATAGAACCGCCGCTGTTGGCTCGTGCTCGTCCGCGACCACGGCTTCGGCTTCGTGAACCACTTGTTGAACCAGGAGCAGAGCTGGTAGCTTCCACGATCTGGGCCATGAGTCCATCGTGAGTTGTCCTCCATCGCTTCTCGATGTCGGTCCATTTGGCCTCGGTAAGAGCATAGATCTTGCTCGTCTCGCCGTAATTCTCTCCTGTGCGCACAAGGTGCTTGGTGTAGTTACATCGTGCAGTGTCCCAGTCCTTGCGCAACTGCTGGAGGGCCTCCATGTTCACAGTTTCGGGTTGATAAGGTTGCGGAGTAATGGTGAAGTTGGCATGGCCAAGGCGATCAGACCACTCGTCGTGCTCCTGCAGGATCGATGGAAGGGGGAGTGGAACCTCGGGGCTGTTGGAACCAAACCGGAAGGATGAAATTGAAGGCCTGGTGCTGAGAGATGGTCGAGGGAACTGTGTCGCGGAAGGCACCGGTGACGGGACTTCGGTAGTTGAAGAAGGTGGTGCGATGGTTGGTGATTGGAGAGGAGACTCTGGTGGGGGTCCACAGAGAGGGCTGGTCATTAATGGTGGTAATAGAGGTGTTGTGGCCATGCCTCGCTCTCGCTCAAGTTCAGATCGCTCATCAAAAGCTTGCGCCTTTTCAATGTCAATAGGTGCGGGTAGGTTGATACTCTCAGTGCTTCCATAGTAAGACACTGCGGGAGTGGGGAGTCCAGTGTTTTCCAGTACACGTTCTTGACCAGGTCGGCTGGGCGCAGACATGGACGATGATCGACTTGAAGGACCACCGGAAAGTACAACGCTCTCCAAGCTAAGTTCGGTGCTAGGTGACATCATTGGGTTGCCTCGACGGCCGTTTGTTTTCCAGAGGGACATATTGGGGAAGCGGGCACCAATGCGTGATGTGAGGCCGGCAAAGGGTGACTCGCTACCTGATCTCTTCTTACGGGAGCGCTCGTCCATGGGCATGTCACCGTCACTCAAGAAACCCATGTCGTAGTCGATATCGTAATCGCGAATGCTGCCGTCAAACATAACATCCTCGGAACTATTTCGGGGCTCACATGGGTTGTCGCCTACACGAGAAGAGGCTGGGTTAGTAACTCCACGATTACGAAGGTGGCAGGCCAAACATGATTCCTGGGAGGAAGATATGGCGGCCTGACCAGACGAACAAGACATACACAAGCAGTCGTAGAGACTAAACTGGTCTGAAGGGGCAAGACTGTTACGATCGACATCGTCATCTTCGTTGTTGTGTTCAGGTTCCAGAGGCTCTTCTTGGACATCGGGCAATGATCGCATTGGGGGTTTTGTGTGGACCGATTGCGCAGGAGAGACTGGACTTTCGTTCAGTTGCGGTGGTAGATCGAGAGAAGATGTTGAGCTTGACATGCGATAGTGACCCTTTCCAGGGGAGAAAGTAGGAGTGACTGGCGAAGCAACATCGGACGAGGACGAATTTGTTGTGTAGTAGACGTATGAGAGGTCTGTTTCGGGGCTAACTTGTTGTACCTCCCACTTGCGGCGATCCTCCACCATCTGCGGGAGCAGCAGCGGCTTGAGCCTGGGCGACATGTTGTCGGCCTGAACGGTCGAGGCCGTGATGATTGGGGAGAGTCGAAAAAGCGAGCGGTCGACTATATTATCTCCAGTTGCTATATGATGTTATGTTTTGTTTTGGTGTTTTGGGGGGGATAGTGAAAACAAGAGAAGAGGAAAACAAGAAAGTCGGAGGGATGCCTCGGGAGGTAAGTGGATGTTGATAGTCTTGGAGGACCGTAGTGACACCGCAGCCCAAGGAGGGTTTAGCTCGTTTGCGGACAGGAAGTGACTTGGGTACTTTGCGCTGGTGCTGTCGGGCCAGGTGGCGGCGGATCCGGGGACCGGGGGTGCTTCTTTCCCTCTACAACCAAGACCCAAGACTAAGACCGGGGTGGGATTCTGGGAAGGAAGGATGGGTAGGGAAAGAGGAAAGCGGAAAGTTGGATTGCTGGTGCTTGTGCTTGTGCTGGTGCTGGTGCTGGTGGTGGGTGGGCTATGAAC
>JAAVUC010000268.1:0-50338 GCA_014898925.1 Fusarium nelsonii
CTGTCCCATACTTTTGTGCCCAACTAAGCTTGCTTAGTTGGTCCCCCCTCCCGGCGAACCAACGAGTAGTAAAACTAGGCTGGCGTTTATTCCGAGCGCACTACAAACAAAGAATCATAAACCACGCTATGGGCCAGTCAAGCCAAGGACTTCCAGAATTGAAACTGCTTGGCCGCAGACATAGCGACCAAGCTTTTGGAAAGAAATACTTTAACCAGTATTGTCAATTGATCAGGCTGAAATCTTAACGCATGAAAATGAATAAAGGGCCGCCAACGCTGGCGCCGTTTCATTTTCAGCCGCAAAGCGCTTATGCTCACGCCTACATATCATGGGCCTCACCAGGGTATGTAGCACAAAAGGAGTATTGAATGCGAGGTCACATAAAGAATGAGCTTTGTAACAGGGACTAGTCCAATCGCTTAGCCCATGAACCCCTATT
The DNA here is from genome assembly GCA_014898925.1 of Fusarium nelsonii. NCBI lineage: Eukaryota > Fungi > Ascomycota > Sordariomycetes > Hypocreales > Nectriaceae > Fusarium > Fusarium nelsonii. Next base: position 443 of record JAAVUC010000268.1, read on the forward strand.
TAAAAGTGATGATTCACAATGCATCTATGCTATGTAACCATGCCGATAAGATTCACGTCGTGTTTGTGTTATTGAACTAATTGAATCTTACCTTCAAGAACTAGCCGACATATCTAGAACTGGTCTCCAATTTCAGACGCAGGGTCAGAAATACCAAGTCCGTCAAGGCTCTGGCACGTGATTAACCTGTTTGCCTGATCTGGTCACTCTCTCTGCGGCTTTTATCGCTCTCATCAAGAATCCGGAAACAAACCTCACTTCGTATTCATTCTCACCACCATGCTTTGCAAACTATGCTCGGACCTTGATCTCGCTGCCATTATGAGGCTCCAACTTGAGCCTTATTTCTCTCCCATGAAGGCGACTGACGAGGATTGGAGCGAGTACGATAAAAGTGGGAATACTTTCCATTTCCAACTATTAAGACGCAATCGTGCGGATCATAAACATGAACATTTCTTTGTACCATACCATAAAACTCTAGAGGATTTGTATCAGGCTTCTAAGCATTGCGATCTTTGTGAAGCTTTAATGGATAGCGCCGCGGATATAATTAGGTTTAGGAAGGGCATAAACGATACCTCATTTATACAGGCGCCGTCGGGGGAAGGGCTGTTTCTATGTGGCCTTGGGAACGGCCAAGGGATACAGCTTATGGCATTAGATCGCTGGTATACATTGCCCAGTTATAATCTATTAGGAGGAGTTGGCTTTTCTGTCGACAAAGGTAAGTTGAAGCAGGGACCACGAAGTCATGACGATTCATCCTTAGTTGTCTAGTATGCTAATATCGCTATAGGCAGCCACTTGGAATCTATTATCCACGGACGCACGATCCCAAAATCGCCGAAATCAGAAGACAGCCTTATATCCATCAAAGAATGGTTATCGAACTGTACAGCTCATCATGAGCATCACGCTGATTACACAATAAATCCTACTCGTCTCTTAAAATATGACCAGAAGACAGGAACCATAACCCTATGCACTTCTGTCCCGTCGGATGCCAAGTATGCCGCCCTCAGTCATTGCTGGGGCTCCGTCCAGCCCCTCACACTCAACATTGGAACCAAGCACCAACTTGAACAAGGATTGCCTCTTGATGCTTTTCCCCAGACGTTCAAAGATGCCTTTTGGCTTATCCAACAATTGAACATTACTTATATATGGATCGACAGTCTCTGCATCATACAAGATGACAATAACGACTGGGTGCACGAGTCAGCCCGGATGTGCGATGTATACGGAAACGCCTATCTTACAATCGCCGCTACCAGGGCAAAGAACTGTTCAGAAGGGTTCTTGGGGACTAGAGAAGTCTCTGAGTATAGATATATTCCTTTTACCCAAGACGGAATACGAAATAACATCGCTATGTTTCCAATGCCTCTGCGTCTCGTGGAACCTTGGAACGGGATTGTCCATTTGGAAGAAGAGCCGCTATCAAAACGTGCGTGGGCCCTTCAAGAACGATACCTATCCCTCCGAACCTTGCACTTCGCATCCACACAAATGTACTTTGAATGTGGGTCAGACTTTAGTACGGAGGATCATCACGTTGAACGGAAGGATAATAGCGAACCGGACTTCAAAATACACAGAAGAATGACGGCAAAAAACAATACCGAGCTTGCAGAGAATTGGGGCAATATAGTGGGGAGATACACAGAGCGATATTTGACTGTCGAAAGCGACAAGCTCCCAGCAATCGAGGGGTTAGCTGCCCGGTTTCTTGAACGGACTCTCAACGATAACCCTAGCGAAGAGTATCTTGCTGGTCTATGGAGGGGAAATCTCCTTTCCGACCTAGTTTGGTTTACTTTCGATGAAGATAGAAAGCGAAGCGCCCCAACTTGTTACACGGCGCCATCCTGGTCTTGGGCTTCTGTCAACCAGCCCGTTCGCTGTTCAGGTCCTGAAACCAGACAAAGTCTTGCTGTTGTGAAAGGCGCAAAGGTCGAGCTACAGAACCCGAAAAACCCATTTGGCAAAGTTACTAGTGGCATGGTTCGTCTTTCTGGCATCAAACTTCACCCATGCGATGTGGAGGATGATGGCGAGTTATACTTTCGCGAGGGAAACGCGCGGTTCCGTGTACACACCAATATGGATCCCTCAAGATTCAATCTGCCTGCAATCTGCCTGGCCGACTATAAGAACAAGAAGTCTGAATTGGTTGCCGTGCCCTTGACTTTATATCATGAGCTGGTAGAGCCTGAATATGACGACGACGATCCGGTTCCAGGAGCGTATTTTCTCATTCTCATATCATTAACATCTGCCCAGGTTCAAATCGACGGCCTGCCGTGCTTTCGAAGAGCAGGAGTGGGGACTTCGTTTAAGGAAAATATTTGCGATAAGGATGAAACGGACGGAAATGACGCTGATGCGAGAAGGCGACTTAGAGACAGATGTTTGAGAGCGATGGAACAGGAAAACTTGGAGGACATCATTATAGTGTGAGACAACTATGCTTAAGGGCTTGCAGGACGCACATGGTGACCAAGTCGTCTTTTAGCAATTTCCATCCTTGGTTGCTTTGCCATATACTGGGAACCAGGCATGGAGATCTCTTTGTGAGTCAAGATCTCCTTCTACCGTTGAATCGATACATATGATGCTGAAGTAGTCGACAATAAACTTCATATAACAAGACGGCATCCCGTATATCGAAACTTCGAGCCCATGATAACAAGCATGAGTATTTGAATAAATCAGACGGTGATGAAGAGGTTTAAGTAATTGTGTCATCAAGCGATATGAACGAGCCTTTCAGTGGTAAAGGCTTTTGTCTCTCAGCAGGACGATGCCGGGGTACATGATGGACGACCCTTCTGATCCAAGCCACCAAGGAGATTTAACAAATTCCCACCAAAGGCAATGACACATTGGAGGCTATAGGGATAGAAAAGGCCTGGTGGACTGCTGTAAACGGCTTGACGGAGAATGTGGCCAGCAGTCTTACGAGTAGGTGACCACAGCCTGAAAGTGCTTCTGTACTAATCTATCCCTGCTGAAGGCAACTGATGCTCAGCTTTAGCAGTTGTATTATCCGGATGGCTGTGTCACATCTCATCCATAAACAGATATGTAATGTCAAAGGATTCCTAGCATGGCGAAGTCAAGGAGTAAATCTGAATCATCGGGGTGTGAAACTGGCAGCATCGACTTCTCATATCAGTCCGCGTCAACAACTCTTGTAAATTCGCTTTTTAACACCGTACATACGCTTATGAACCATCTCTTCTGCTTAAAATATCGCCACCCCTCTCCATGTTTTTACGAAACCGTCACCTTTCGAACAGGTGGTTGATTCGGAGTATTTTGGTGGCACTACGAAGTGAAACAATAAATCACTCCATAGGTAGCCAAGGTTCGTTTTCACCGCTACTAAGGCAACCACAAGATCTACATCCATGAACTAAATATGACCTAGTTCATTCTATCTTACTTTGTCATGTCTGTTGCTGCCGTGTCTTGGCTTACACTGAGCCAGGACCCGATTTCTCACTCTATACATCCAATCACATTTTTAAGAGCTCAAATCGCCTGCTTAATTTCGGCTTGACTTTAATACTTAATGATTAAGTAATATATTTAAAGTAAATCCTGTAACATATTTAATAAGTAAGCGCTATAGATAGTAAGTGCCGTACTTTTCTACATATCACAATAGTTGTCCTCACAGCTCATATAACATGAAAAGGGAGTAAAAGTTTTCACACCGACGCATATACCGAAGCAATTAACTTCAACTTATTTATATCAGCGGCACCGAAATATAGATATTAAGAGCAAGCTAAATATCAATAATGCAAAATAGCGCCTATGCCTCCTCATACTATGCAGCGATAATTAGAAAGTCTTAAGTCTGTGCTGTCGACAGTAGAGAACGGAAGGGTTAAAAAAAGACCGGCAGCATAACGCACCACCGCTATTCCTCCATCTTTAGTAGGTATAGGTAATAGTAAGAATAATACAGCTCTTACTGATATGATAACTACCAAAGACACCGCCAACAATAAGCCCAATATTAATAGCTATAACACCGACGATACTATTGTACCCTTTAACTCCTCCAGCACTTATCACCAACAACAGGGCACAAATAGATATATCGAAGAATTACACAAGAATTATTGTAAAGCCAGATAGGTGGCCAATCAGTCTGTCGCCGCCGAAGCTCCTACCGGCAAAGTTGACAGCAACTCTCGTTAGCTTCGCGAACGGCCGAACCTATCGGCTCGCCCCTCGTCTCTTTTAGGCTCTTACCATCAAGCTTCTATACAAATAACGCAAGTACATGGAAATATCAGAGGAGCGCGACACGCTACACAGCAAGATAGCTAACATAATCAAGAAATAAAGGTTTAATAAGGCACATCATATTATCTCCGTCATAAGGAATAAGAGCAGACACACTATAGAAGCTCCAGAAGAGGAAAAGGGGGAGATATTTACGAGATTATCTATTATAGAGACATATCTGGCACGGGTGAGGAAGGAGTTAGCTATTTTATAGGCAGAGATTAATATAAAAAGACTGGAGGGTTTTTAAGCTTATCATATAGCAGAGCTAGGCTAATAAGACGACTGGTAGTAGAAAGTAGGAGATAATACTTTTTAGTAATAATGTTGGTATTATTAATAAGTAGACAGGATAATTTCTTTTACTAAAACTAAAGAGGACTAAGAGATAATACTATTACCTCAGCGCGTTAATAAACAGTATATATAGAAACCATTTGCTCTCAGTCGGTCTTATAATAAGACCGTCTTAGGAGCCGCCAAATGAAAACTTATTAAAATAAGATTAAGCGTTCTCGACGAACACAACAGCCTATTCCTTGGTGAAAATCCCTCTTCCTCTAGAATCACATCTTCAAAACGAAGCTCAAGGCCGTAATACTTACATAGTGTAGATATTTAACTTAAATGCCACCTGAAGAGCCACTCGAAATCTTCAAGGCCGTATTAGAAAATCGCATCCGGATAGTGTAGAGTTATAGGGTTAGTATTCCGCAAAATAAAGCTAAGATAGGTGTTATGCAGGGAGAATATTAGAGTTAAGAGCTGCCCAATCTTTAGTCTTAGTAAATACTAGGCTTTTGAAGTATATTAACAGCACTGTTATGAAGTTGCAATAAATCTTTTCTAAGTAGACTCTGCTCAATTATATTCTTCATAATTCTTTCAAAGGGTTTGGAGGAATCCTGCTATAGAGCAATTCTGACTTGAGGGCGATGTGAGCCATAAAACAGCTGACTGAATATCTCGGATAAAGGCGCTTGCTTCTTGGCGTGAATAGTTTGCCACGTCCCAACGCATCGACGTGACATAGGTTGTAGCGTTTGGCCCTCTTATTGAGGCAACAACAACAAGTCCGGCTGCACATCTGATCGCAATTTTGTCCACCTGTATCTTTTCATAGTCGCCAAGCATGCCTGGAACCCACGTTGTGAATTGAGTGTTAAGGGCGCTCACCAATGTGTCACCACCACTATTACCCTGGGCGTTGAGCTCTTTAATCACTCGCGTCAATGGAGCGTGTGCATGCTCTGTGACTTCGGCTTGGTCGTCGTGCAAGCGACTGAGAAATGACATGGCAGTTTCATTGTGGGGCACCTCTATCAGGTTGCAGACATCTTGCATAACCGGTCCGTTCACATCCGAGGCCTCAAAAGCATCTGGAGCAAGGGCCTGAAGTGCTGATGGGAGGAAGGGAAATCGGTCTCTTCCGGACTCAAAGTTGCAGAAGATTGAATGGCTCGCTCCTGTGCGGTGGACATTGACCAATGCCATGGCAGCTTTAAGAACGACAGCGGCGGAGATCCTAGGATTATCCTTCTTCAGACTCAACAGCCCCGGTGCATCAAAGCTATGATCTAAGCCGTCTGGGTTCCCAGTGTTGGCTTGGCGAGGAAGCCTTGCGGGTGGATACAAAGCTCTCTTGTGCTTGTGCAGATCACGCAAACGTTTAACGTGAAAGTTTACAGCTTTTGTTGCGGCAGGTGAGTACCTTAAAGACTGGTAGGAGTCTCCCCAGGCTTTAAAGTCTGTATGGGGGTTCGGAGTTGCAGTGGGATCTTTTAGTGATTGATCAAGGTCCTCAAAGAACAGTCGGAGTGAAGACGCATCCTGTACAATATGATGCACTATCTCTAGATGATTAGATTGAAAGTATGCGCAAACTGTGAATAAAACTTTACTGACCATAAATGATCATGGCGGCGGAGCCCGTTTCCTTGACGTGAATGAGGAGACAGGAAAAAAGAGGCCCAGGCATATTTGACAGGTCGGGCCGCGGGAAATTAACCGCCATTTGCTGGACTTGTTCCAGAGTATCGACAGACCCATAATCAAGCATGCAACGATCCAATAATTGATCCTGGGCTTTTACTGTCACATAGTAAGCCTTGCTGTCGTTATCGGCAACAACGAAAGAGGTAAGGACAGGGTGGTATGGCAGGGTTGTTTGCAACGCTGTCCTGAGATCCTGGGCCATAGAGTTAGCAAAGGTTTCCCCACTGACTTCAGAGATTCATTCCGAACCTGAACGGTGGACGTGTATGTCCGAACAGAAATGGCAAAGTTCCACGTATCGATGGTATGTGAGTCCAGCAGAACCTCCATGCAATCATGCGTGGGAATAACGCTGGAAACCTGGGACCAATTGAAGCCCTTACCCTCCAATGTCCTTGATACATTCGAAATCAGCTCCTGAGCCTGGCCGTTCTCACCAACTAATATTTCGAGTTCGTTAAGGCTGGGAGGTCCTTGGAAAGTTGACTTAGCTGTTGGCTGCTGTGCCTTACTATGAGTCCGTTCTTGAAGTAGCTCGATTTGGGACATGATACTTGAATGCTCAGATATTTCCTTGGTAGTCAAGACGTGCCCTGTCTTCTTTCGCAAGTAATCTCTGACTCTCATGAAGGTGATGCTGTCCGCAAACCGGGAGGTGTCTGCATTTACATCCAAGTCATCAACAGGTATACTCGTGGCTTTGGCATAAGCGGTAAGAACCTGGCCGCGAATCTTGCTTTCGGAGATGGCCTTCGGAATCTTTTCCTCGTTGCTCATAAAATCACGAACTGCAGACGAAAGTTTTGACTTTTGAACTTTGCCAGATGTGGTCATAGGAACCTCTTCGAGTCCAAGTTCATTTAGGGTCAGGATGCGCCCTGGCACGAATTCAGGGCCCAAGTTGTCGAGAATTGAATCGCGAATACTCGAAGAAGGTTTAGATCCATTATCTGGAAGGACAAGTACTGGGACTTCTCCCGCAATGGAATCAGGTACACCGATCACATAGCCCTGGAAAATAAGTCAATCACTCCATCTCGATCAAATCAGAACTTGGAAAACTGGGCTTACCTGGATGTTACAGTGCTGGCTAATGATAGCTTCAACTGCTATGGGGGAAATATTTTCGCCTCCACGTATAATCATGTCTTTGTACCTCCCTGTGACGCTGAATCGCGCATCGGCATGCATAACGCCCTGATCACCAGTAATGAACCATATCCTATTTTCCTCATCCTTGTAGAATTGGTTAGAGGTCTCACCCGTGTCGAGATAAGAGGTAATTGTGCCGGGTCCTGTTTGATGGATTTCCCCGATTTGACCCACAGGTAGAGGCGTTCGAGAGTCGGGAGCACAAATTCGGACACAAGCACCGGGGGATACTGAACCAGAAATGATGGAGTTCCCGACAATAAAATCCTCTGGGTTATGTCTGGATCGGGTCCAGAGAGGGCTCCCTTCAGTCATCCCGAACCCGGTTGAAACTCCTTTGCTCCTGAGCTTAGTAAAGACTTGTCGAATGTTCTCAGGAGTCACGGAAGCCCCAGAAAGACAAACATCCTTTAAATATAAACCAATAGCTGTATCTTGTGACTCTATAGCTTCGATAAGGGCAGAAAGCACTGTAGGAACACATGCTATGTGGGTCACCCGCTCTGAAGCAAGGGCATTTACCATTGCTGATGCATCAAAAGAAGGGCTAGGGAATACAACAGCGGCCCCATGCATCAGATAATGCATAGGGAAGAAGTATCCCATGGCATGATTATTGGGTAGGATAGAGCAAAAGGTGTATTTGTGAGATGTTCCTCCAAGATCCAGGTTCTGGCAGAAGGCGTTGATAGTTGTATCAGTATGTGGTACACCCTTCGGCTTTGAGGTAGTCCCGCTTGTAAAAAGTATAGTTACCAAGTCATTGGGTGCCTCTATCTCCTCTGGTTCTTCCTGTACTGATTCCTGGTCCATCAGGGCATGGAAAGATGTCCAGGACTCATCAGGAGGAGCACCAGTGATGAATACCTTCGTTCTGATGCCGTATCGCGAAAAGTCCAGCGAGTAACCCTTCTCCGCGTCATGTAGCACCACAATAGCTACGTCTGCTGTCCTGAGCATATGCACAGCTTCATCAGGATGGGCTAGTATTCGTGGATTGATAGGGACCAGAGGGCAACCAAGTTTATGAGCGGCCCATGAAGCGATAATGAACTCCACACGGTTGTCCAAGAATGTCGCCAGTGGAGTTCCGGGACGCGCACCAAGACGCAAAAACGAAGAGGCACATCTATCGACAGCCAATCTAAGCTCTTTATAGGACCATCGAAGGTAATCATGTTGCGATGGATTGCTAGCGATATGGTAGAGATCTGGGGGTTGGTGAAGGCTAGCAACCGCAAGCTTGTTGGGATGTTTGGAAGCAGAGTTCTGTAGTCTCTGCCAGACGGCAGGCTCTGTGGGACATACGCCACCCAAAGCATGGCTTGGCTGAAGCTTCATTATGAAATTGACAAGTAAGGTCTTGTAGCTGGCATTCGCGTGCTTGAAGTTGTTTGGCAAATTATTCCAACTGAGGCAGACACATCACGAGCTTATATTGGCATCTTTGTTGTATCACTGTTATTGTTGCCTTCATTTCTTATCCTATCAAAGTACAAATGAATAATTGCATGTCACACGACCACTAGTACGAAAGTCCTCATTTCCAATGCAACTTCAGCAGCTAAACCTAGTTCAAAACCTGATTTAACATATTTAATATATCATAGCCGTTATGTGTGAGGTAATGCAGACCCCCGATTGGTGTGAAGACATCCAAGAACTTTGTTATGAGGCAGACCAGTTCCATTGAGACCACTTTGCCGTCACCATTTTAAGCAAAAGCAGTCACTTGTGTTCACATGAGATCATGTAGAAACCTCAAGGCGCCCGTCCAGCGAGGAAATGACCCAGAAACTATACGTCAAAGAGCGATCATCTGCTGTTTCCTTGATCTTCGTAGTAACTAATGATGCAAGCAACTTAATCACGTGGCAGATATTCACCGTGGAACGGGCATATCCAGGTTAGTGAGTTGTATACGCATGCAGAACGCTGGTGATAAGCCGGTCGTGTGTAGTCTTGCTGCTCTTCCAATACGTAACCCTGACATGGATCGACGGAAGCCTCTCCTTTCAAAGCAAAACCTGCAGGTATAACCAAGAAAGTGGTTGGTGGTGATTTGCAATTTTCCCGACACCCCTGTCTAAGAGTGCATCAAAGGCCTCGAGTTTATCAGCTTATAACCTATTGTAAATGGTTGCGAAAATTCCAATGACGTTAGTATGCGTGGAAAGAGGAGGCTATGGCGTCTAGCCCGGTTTCTCTCATGCAAATCCAATATACGAGCCGTGTCTCAGATTTTAATTCCTATCAGGCGATTACGATTACGATCACGCTTGAGACAACTTTGTCCGGTACCTCCCAAGCCATAACGCCATAGCAAGAATAATAAAAGGAAATACATTCCTACATATACTAGTATTCTTTATACTTTACCTACGCTAATACAACGCACTTCTGTATCTCTCGCTTCTTTTCTATAGCTTTTTGCTAAACATATGATACAGCCAAGGCTAGGCTTTCCGAGCACACCAGTAGCATGGAACCAACACCGACAGCTTTTATTCCAAAGCCTACACGTATAATTATCATTGGTGCTGGGTAAGAACATGTCAATATTCAACAAAACTTAGCCATTGACCGTTGCAGGATATCCGGCATACAATTTTTAAAAGATGCAACCACACGGCTTTCAAATGTTAGTATTACTGCTTATGATAAAAACGGTGAGGAAGGCGGGACTTGGACTGAAAATAGGTACCCAGGGTAAGCATACCCCTTTTCAAGATCAGACCACAGATTGATATTCAAACCTAAAAGCTGTGCATGCGACATTCCATCACATGCCTACCAGTACAGTTGGAACCCCAATCCCAGGTGGAGCCAGCTATATGCAGGGGCAACAGAAATATTGGAGTATCTGAAATCAACAGTAACGAAGTTCGACCTACGAAGATATATCCAATTTAACACAACGTGCAAGGCAGCGATTTGGGATGAGAAAAACTCAGAGTGGATTGTTTCCTTGCAAAGGCACGGGATGCATATTCATGAAATCACTGTTAAATGCGACGTGTTTATTATGGCCACGGGAAGGTTGAATAACTGGAAATTCCCAAACATAGAAGGCCTTGACGCGTTCCAGGGTTCTTTGATACACACAGCTAACTGGCCTCAAGTCTTAGACTACCGCGGCAAGGATATAGCTGTGATTGGAAACGGAGCCAGCTCAACCCAGTGTTTAGCTAGATTGAGCCAAGGTATGATAATGACCCCACGGCCTCCATTCCTAACTAATACGAACAGATGCGGGATCTATTGGCAACTTTATCCGTGGACCAACATATCTGGTCCCGCACGTATTCTCTGCCAATGGAGAAGCGCAGGTCACTTGTGAGTATTGCTTCTGCGACTTCATAATAGCTCACTTACTTCTAACACACGGGCGTAGATTCCAAAGATACAATCAAGACGTTCGAAAGCCAGCCCGACTCGTACCTTAAATTTCGCGAACAGCTCGAAAAAAAGCTAGCCAGTGGTTTCAAGGGTCTCTGGGCCAATTCGAAGGCTGCAGAGGAATTCACTCGTAATGCCAAGCAGCACATGATGCACAAAATCGATGATCCGCAAGCTTTGAAGGCTCTCCTCCCTACTGACTATAAAGCTGGATGTCGTCGCTTCACACCTGCCGACAAGTACATGGAGGCTTTGAATCAACCAAATGTAGAGCTCATTAGCTCCCCGATCGAACGAGTCGAAGGAAATACCGTTATGACGACCGACGGCAAACGGCGAACTTATGACATTATTGTCTGCGGTACAGGATTTGAGCCATACACGCCGAGGTTTCCAATAAGGGGCCGTGGAACAGCTAATTTGTCAGATCTGTGGTCCATAGATGGAGGATACGAGAGTTACTTGGCGGCAACAGTCGCTGGTTTCCCCAACTTCTTCGGTATTTTACACTTTGTGCGATCTGTTTCCCAGCTAACACTAGATTACTAAGCTTTTAATCCACCTATCTGTCCGGTAAACGGCTCAGCGTACCCGGGGATTGCACGAACGAGCGACTACATTGTCCGAGTTATAGATAGGCTACAAAAAGATCGCTTGAGATCGATTTGTGTTAAGAAATCAGCCCAAGGCGCTTTTAATCAGTGGGTCCAATCACGTATGCAAGAGATGGTCTGGGCAGGGCCATGCTCATCATGGTGTAGGTCACCTCCCCGACAGGTATTGTAAGCCAAGAAACTGATGTTGTAATGTAGATAAGCTCCCGAACGGTAAAGTGATTGTTCCATGGCCAGGGACAATACATCACTACTACGCTGCCACGGAGATAATAAGATGGGAGGACTATGACCTTGAATTCGAAGAGAATAACCAGCAGTTTTCCAGTTTTGGAAACGGCATTACTAGAGAGAGTTTCACTCCTGGTGATATACCGTGGTTGAAATGAGTGTTTGGCCGAGAAACAAAATCACGGAATATTTCATACACGTAAAGCGTGATATAGACAATAACAGTCTATCGAAATGTGGCATTATATAAACCCTGCTATAAAAGACAAGAGATAATAGGATAAGATTCTATATAAGCAATCATCTTATGAAATATAAAGCAGCTTTAGGACTTCAACCCTAGCAGCAGTAGAGATAGCGTTCTTATTAGACCTGACTATATCTATGGCTAGATAAGTGAGGAGTAAAAGTGTAGAGAAAAGTCTTAAATACATATAAAGAAGTTCTGTAGAACTCTTAGAAATAAATACGATTATAGTCATGATCTCTTATCATAAGTCTGACAATGTTCCCCATCAAATCATTCATGATTACTGAAGCCAATACACATTAATTGAGCAGTAAGATTGTTCCGGCCATTGCAGCCATCATCATCCAAATAATAGCCTGTGGTCTGTGGGCTCCCGAAACAACCACCGGTGTGGTATCTGGAGCCTCTGCCTCCCCGGGCCCTGTCGGATTAATGTTACCTGTCGGCTTGGGCGCCTGTACCTCGCTACTCGTAGCTATTTCCTTCATCAAGCTCGTTGAGAAGCCTTCTTGACCGTGGTCAACGGCTGATGATAGTGAAGGACTCACTCGGTTGCCGGATTGGGACGCAGAGAAAGTAACCTGAGCAGTGTCACCCTGCGTTGTATGAGGTTCGTCATCAATACTGGGGTGTGCTGATTCCTGAGGATAGCTATTCTTGCCATCTGGCGAGTTGCTTTGTGATCCCGCAGTTGGAATAGGAGCAGATAGATGCCCATTATTGCCAGGTTGAGAGTTGCTATAGGATTCCGCAGCTGGAGTAGGAACAGAAGACCGACTAGTTTGGTAGGTATGTTGAGGGCCTCCTTGTCGTTCTCCTTGTGATTCCGCTGTGAATTGCGCTTCGAGATAACTGTTGCCGTTTTGATCTGTCTGGTACCCCCCAGTCCAACCATTAGGAAATTGGACCATTGGATGGCTATAGCTTCCACTGCCAGTCTCACAAGCAGCCTCTGGAACTGTCAAGGTAACAATATTCTCCCCATCAGACCCACAGGCACTGCAAGGAGAGATAATAGTGGTCATAGCCAGGGAGGGGTACACCTGGTGCTCACAGTAGCAAGGACTGTAGAGAAGCGTTACTGGAACACAGGTTGAGACAAGCGCAGAATTGCTTGAATCGACAGTAAGGTATGTTGCGGTGGTTACGGTCTCGGCAAATGTAGTCTTGGTGTAAGTTAGATCCTTAGTCAACGTCTGGTAAACGGTCCGGATGGTGTAACCAGTGGGGAAAGGTGTTGTGATAGTAGAACCAGAGGCGGAAAGCGCCTCAGAGCCAGGGTTGACGTATACATAGGTGGACGCAGAGGGGCCGGAGACTGTTTGGCTAATGTCGTGGCTTGCAGTAGAACTAGGTTTCGATGTTGATATGACGGTCTCAGTTTCTGTAGTAGATAAAGAGGGAGGACGAGTCAGCGTAGACAAAGTAGAAAGCTCTGATGTTTGAAAGGTTGTGATAGCAGAGCTCTGTGTATCGGCCGATGTCGTAGTAGACTGTATCTGTGTCGTGATATGGCTGCTAGTGCTGAGACTCGATTCTGTTCCTTGAGATGTAATCACGGTGGCCATAGAGCTAATGGTTGAAGTCTCAGTGGTTGATTTGTCGGAGGTGATTGAAGTCTGGGAGGTTGTAGCCTCTGAGGTGGTGCTGATGTAGAAAGAGTCGGTAGTGGTGGTATCTATGGTAGACTCCAGAGAAGACGACACTGTAGCCGATGTGGACTCTGATGCGGATTCTGAAGATGATAATGATGATGTAGTTGGTGTTGCAGTTATTTCAGATGATGATACATCAGAAGATGAAGCTATAGAAGACACTTCAGAAGTCGAAGCTATAGTAGATGCTTCAGAAGTTGTAGATTCAGGCTCAGATACCAAAAATCCCTTTCTTGCAATATCGTAGCTATTTGAGGACACGGTTGAAGTGAAATCTGCGGCTAAATAACAGTTCCCGCTCAATTGCTCAAACATTGCAGCACTGCAGATGCTGTCGATGTCGCATCTCATTATACATTGTGCAAAGGTATCTCCCAGGTAATAAGTGGAATAGATAATCGGGTTATTCAGGGAAGTACCACATTCAACATAGAACTCATATGCAGAAGCGACATAGCCACCGCCCATTTTATTGCAGGAATCCGGTGCCGACAGCGCGCCTGAACAGAGGGACAGGAGCACGGTCCATAGTGCCCAGCGACTTTTGAGTAACTGCATGCTGAAGGGATTTGGGAGTAGACCCTACAAAGGATAGAGTGCCAAGTAACGAAAGTAAAGATGCTGAAGTACGCAAGCTTGTATTATGTCAGGGAGCTCACACTCCTTCTTATGGGATTTAACTGTGCGAATTTCAACAGCACACGATTTCCGGCGCCGTGGTAATTCTTTTACCCCTTTTTCTGAATTGAATAAAGATCTCTCACAACGAGGCTAACTAATTGAGGTTCTGGACTCTGATCTCTTGACTTCGTTTTCAATAAACCACCTATTTTAGCTCACAGTCCACTTATATTTGACGATATAACACGTATTAGGAATAGCCTTCAGGTAAGAACTGTACTAAGACCAGCACTGCTGTCTCATTCAGGCTAGAGGATACACTTCAGCCAGCCACAAAAGCAAGGATATATATAAACAAATCTTATTCTTGTTTCCAAGCAAAGAGACTCCATGACTGCAGGTCTACAAAGCCTTTATTTCAAGTTAAATTGTAGCGTCTATATATTGTTTGTTCTGCTGGTTGTTATGCTGTATTAGCCAATATGTGACGGTCAGCTATTTCCACCAAAGTGAGCTTGTTATTCAGGGTTTTAGTAATTTTCAATTATCTAAAATGAGATCACGGAAGCGCCGCCAATTTGTAATCGGCAGCCTGCTTCAGATAAGAGAAATAGCACTAAGATAAGCACACAATACTCAGTTAGACTATTGATTCCCTGACACGACATTTAGTGGTGAGTTGTACTGCCGTTCAACATATTTAGTGGGCTTTTTTTATCCGAAGGTGCTGTGTCGCTCATGCACCCCTGGCCAACGGCTTCCAGCTCGCTTAACAACTGGTCTATTGACATCTAGACTGCCATTTTGGTTAAGAACCCAGGAGCTGCGGTTAACCCACTGAGGCCAAAATGGCAGCGCGTTTTGACCAAGTCATTATCTATTTTATCTACATCATTAGTTCAATGGTTCCTGCATCTGCAACTGGATCTCGGCCAACGGAGATGCGCTGGTCACGCTTTCCACTGAACACGTCACTGATAAATCCACGCAAGGTTTTGCACTTCAATCCAGGTACAGAGTTGTCGGGAAATCCTCGGATCAGATCACTGACTATACTTATCTTAGCTTGATTTCCCTTACCTAAAGCAAGCTGCCAGATACTCGTTGGCTCGCCTCAGCGATTTTCATCTTACCAATTCAAGGTCACTTGAAACCTCATTCTCATGCTTACTTCGATGCAATTAGCTGGTCGTCACAAAAATCTTTCCATCCAAACAACCAAGGTAGTAGACATGTACTGACCAAAAGTTGAGTCGTCGAACTTATGTAAAGGCAAAACGAGTAACAAGTAAGGCGCGCGACGCAAGCATCAGCTCAATTACACTCTCATAACCATATTTCAGGCAGCATATCAACTGCACACACAATTGCCCCGCAAAGAGAACACAATGTCAGATGTGGGCATTTTCGCCAGTTCAGGAGCAGTAGCATTTCCAGACGACATTGAGGTGACTGCGAGCGACGTGGTAAGATATAGTTTCAAGAGCTACGAAGAGGCTATGCCACCTTGCGTATTAATTGCAGAATTTTGTAGTGAGATCGTGATTGATCAACCCCGGAGATTAGTAAATCCCTCTGCGGAACTGTCGCATAGCCTCTGCAAATCCCCTGCATAACAAGACTTAGTCCCTGCCTACCAGGATTAGTGTTGACCTTGTTTAATTTCCAGGCTACATTGATGAGTATCTCACCTGCAATCTTCTCAGCAAGGCAAACTCCAACCACATCTGAAATCCCTGCATTTATTAATGTCGCGGGTCTTAATCTTTCAGTTACCCGTTCGATGCATCTTATATCAGTTCCCTTGGTGATCAAGTCCGCATACGTATAAGTCACACATATATACCAAAGATCGCAATGAGTGCCGGGCAAGATAATCGCAAGCTTGTAAGAAGGTCACGAGAAGCCCAACCGGTATATCAACTCTATCATGAACTCCAACGCAGCTCAAATCCATTTCATCGGCACCTGCTAGAAGATGATTTCTGCTACGATGTCTTTTTGGGCTACCATTGTGTCCGTTTCCTTAAATTCCTTTCCTTCGTAATGTAAAATTATAAATACCGCACTTCCTTGTATTTATAACTGATTCATCTTTGTATCAAAAAATGACAGATACATTGATATCGCATCACGAGTATCTGTAACGAAAAATTGCTAACTAACGCTGGGTTACGTTCTGGAATTGATCATGTCTTTGATATATTATCTAAACTGCCTATTAGTCTAGGTGGCTTATGACTTCCTGATACCTTGACCATGACAAACCGATCCTTGCTTATTCGCTCTATCGATTGGCTCTCAACTCATCCCGCATCGAGGAGCAAAAGCAGGCTGTGGACACGTCAATATATCCGGTGAATTGTTACCACAGCCAGGGTCGTTCCGTCTACAGCTGTTATGCGTGGACACATTGCCCCTCTCTTTTATAACGCTTGCCGCCAGGTTCCGCCTAAACAGGCGTGGTCGACTGCATGGTTTCGTTCGATATGATGGAACTTGTGGGACTCCTTCACGCCAATTAACAATACCATTGGTAAGGAGACGTCCGAGAGTGGATAACCCTGCAGATCTTCCTTCGTGCAGAACTGTCAAGTCAAGGGTGACAGTGATGGTGAACAAGAGAGGCGCGGCTGTTTGGGGCCTACCAATAGTCAAGTTTCACATTGTCCACTGCCCTGGCAGGCCTGGTTGTCGGTCGCTGCTAATGTCCTTACAGGGACCCCGCCAATCTTGAGGGCATTGCCAAAAAAAAAAAAAAAGCACTGATATCCCTGCTTGCAGTAGCGGAAATTGCCTCTGCGCCCACCAAAGGCCAAGGTTACGTTCGCAACCAAGCAATCGTGTTACCTACAGCTTGTCTCTGTGTAAGAATGTCCGCAATTACATCAGTCTACTGACAATTCTTTTGGGTGGATTTCTGGCAATTCTCTAATCGACATAAACTGGTGGTCTCTTTCATATCTTGGGCTTATTCATGCGACCATCTTACATTTGACCATGTATGCAAGCTATCTCGTCCACTCAAGGCTGCACAGACCCGTCAAGTACGTGGTCGATTCAGACGTTGCTGGCTGAGGAGTAAGTGCGGTCCAAAATATCGGGTTGTTTACATGTGTTCAGTGAAGCACACATTCCGAATCCCGCAACGACTCGCAGCTACCCTACAAACAGCCGAGATCATAGTGGGACGGCTTCTGTATCACCAAGCCTGGACTCCCCAAAAGAATCTCCTGTGTCAAGAACTATGCCAGAGTTAAACCATGAAGCCATAGCCGAGAGAAATTAGAATAGGGCCTTGGAGGCTTAGTGCTAGGCGTGATCGATCAGCAACGGTTCACCAGTATGGCTCTCAAGATACCAACGCTGTGGATGACAGGAGGGTTGCATGATTTGAATGAATCTCTCTCCGTTTACTCATTCAAAGTTGTTACCATGCAAGCGTACTTCTTATTTATTATCCAATTCTGCTCCCTGACAGTTATTTCGAATGATTCCAGCGAGAAGATTTGAGGTACTTTAGAGCGGGCATTATGATGCTTTCTCTTTTGCTTCTGCTATTCTGCGTGGCAATTCCCCTGTCAGTTACCTTCCGTTTTCACCTAAACGTCTCGGTCGAATGTGAATTACAAAACTTACATATGGTGGACTCCCAGAGGCCAGGCTATACTGATTTCTCTGATGAGGCTATCGTCTTTTTTAACTTGGTAATCCCCATAGGTATTATCGTGCTCTAATGCCTTAGGCGATTAATAGGTCTGTTCAGACCAGAGTTACCGGGTTCTGTCAGCGAGATAAGCCTACGACTAACGCAAACACGAAGCCCATCACAAACCCTACCGATAACACTACCATCGAACATAGGTTTTGGCTGCACCTTAGCTCAAAGAACTTTGAATCCAGCTTCCTCCTGGAGATTATATGGATGCTCTTCTACGTTGACTTCGGATTGGCGAATCTTTGCAAGCTTCGCGTTGATGAACGCGCAAACAATAGCGCTATTGAGCCCAGTTTCAATCAGCTCGTGCCGATATTCTTATTGGCTCACACGCTTTTGTCCGCTTTGGAAGCACGCCAAGTGAGTAAACGGGTACATTCACTAATCTCTAGACGCCTCGCTGTTCTTTACCAGTCCCCTGAAAAGCGTTAGTCTCTCGATGAACTTTTGCAGGACCAAACTTCCATTTCGATCGATCGGCGATCCTTCCAAGGCCAGAAACTTTCTCAACCTTTGGGTCGAAGGCTAAGCTTCTCTGTGTTATGTCGATATACCATTCGATTCTAGTAGTACGGGCCCTGATGTTTGCAGCTGTATTTCCTCGTGCACTGACAAGGAAGATAAATAGCTCAAAGTGATTAATGCCATTATGCATTACCGAAGTCAATACAGTCCAATTTTGTTATGACTCAATGTAGATTTGCGCCTTTCCGTCTTTGCGGACACCCTCACATCTTCAAGTCTCGCAGCGGCGCGGAGCTCCTTTGTATCCAGACAGACCTTGATAAGCAAGAACGCTGTCTAGGCGTTACTCCTGGTTGTACACGCCCTACCATTCAATTTGAAGAGATGGCCTAGCCACCCCGATATCATTGTCATACACTTATGACAACATACATAAACACCCAAAGTTCGATTGCGTAGTTGTAAGTCCAAGTCCGGTCCAGAGTGATGCGCCATGATCCAAACCCCATGATAGACGACGCGCAATCTGGTCTCCAGCCAAGTTTCTACCACAGCCAGATATCGTATCACTGCGTATCCGGTATCGGAAGGTACGGGGAAAAGCTCATTAGCAAGGAGCCGAAAACTAGATTCGTTTAAGTTTCTGATGAGGCAGCCGGTTCGGATTCCGCTTTCAGCCTGTACTCGCCTTGCGGAAGTTTGTGCCAACGTCGTGTCCGCGCGTATTGTCGACTTGATAATAGCTAAACGCCCGAGGAAGCCTGTTGCCTACCCCACTTCCCGATCATGTATTGGCACAGAAAGTGGTCCTTACGGCTCGCGGCAAGGTTGTCTCGATGATGATACGTTGAGATTTACTATGTTATGTTGGGACTCATGCAGCAGAATGAATGGTCATCGCGGATTTTTGCATTCTAAACTCTAGTGCAAGTTCAACTTCACTTCGAATGGCTATGATGATAAAGAGATCGGCGTCTGGAGATTGGGTATTGTGATACTGCGACGCAAAACACACAGTCGTCGATTGAGTTTAGTTCCCTCGTGGATTGCGATAATGATAACGATTGTCTAGCTGTTTGAGTTCGTCGATGCAAAGACACGCGATGAGGTTACATTGAATCTGAATGAGTGGACATACTCCGTACTAATCTCGTTATTACAATGGCATCGCGCCGAGTGGTACGCCACTAACCATAGATGTACCTGATGGTGCAAGGAAGTAAACGATATGCAAGGAAGTAAACGATGTGCAGGGAAGTAAACGATGTGCAAGAATTTGTCTGCCATATTACGAGTATGCCATCGCATCGTCCGAGGTTGTTATCCACATGTCTAGAAAACGGCAAATTCCGTTATTGACCTGCTCCGTCGAGTTAGCTTTTGTCCGCGTTTCAGCATTGGCTTGACTTGCTCGTGTTTCTAATAACAGGAGGCGATTCGGATCCACAGCGATCCAATTACTGGTTGCAGGGCGGCAATTGCCACTGTAGGCCTGACAGGGCAGGCAATCCAGCGTTATCAGATCGAGAGGCCCCAGTAACCAATATTTGCCATTGGCAGCACAAGCTCGCTCAAGCTCATCCACGAACTTTCAAGGACACAACCAAATAAGAATAAGGCAAGACCAATTAAAGAGAAAGTGTCGTGATAATTGTGTTGCTAAAAGTCATCTATTTCTCAATCGACATATAATATTCCATTACCGAGGTAAAACTCATTTACGCCTTTTCTAACCAGCTCAGTGATACCCACCCAAAACTCATGGTTTCCGGCCGATAAAAACTCAATTTTGTTATTCATCGCATAAGTAGACAGATGAGGAAAGGCCTAGAAACATGGGCAAAATCCCCATTTCGCGGGGCGCATTGAATCGAAAGATTACAGAGTGGAAATATGGGCTGAAGTTACGGTGGTGCCCATTGCTAATTGCATGTTTACTGTCTCCGACTTCCTGGTAACAGGGAGGCACATAACAGGGATAACCAAGAATGTCATCACGGGACGAAACAAGACTCCGAACATCCGTGACTTCTAGACGTTTACTGGTCCGAAATACGATCAACACGGAAGATGTTAAATCTGCCCCTTTGACATCGTCTAGTTCCACGATGATACGAAGTTCACAAGTGCTCAGCTGTCTGTCAACTGCGCCTGCAACGTCTGTGTTTCAGTTGACATGACCCCTAAAGCCAGTGCGCGCGACAACTACGGCAGTTGACTAATCTACTAACAAGCGCTGCTAAAAAGCCAAGTTAACCAAGCTTCACAGAACCACAAAAGTCTGTCACTGATAATGAAGCTTCTTTTTAACACTAAAAGAAGGGCGAAAAGAAGATGCTTGCCTTGATCGGGGAGAATCGTGAACATGGATATGTCACAAGGTAGTATTGGTTAAGGAGAACAAGAATCCACTAAGTTATTCCACCTCATTTCCGGAATTGACTGGGGCCGCAGTTAGCTTCTTCAGCCCTGTCTTTCACTGCTTTCCCTGGTACCCGAAAAAGAAGCAAGAAGATTAGATTCCATTCCCATCAGATAACTATTGCTCTATGGATGAAGTACCTCTTGATAACTCAACTTTTCTGTAAAATAAAGTGTTCCAAAATCAATCGTTCACGGCCAGTATGGAAATTGTTTCACTCAACAGCTAGAAACAAAATTATTGTGCACGGGTCTCGCTGTAACAACCATGATGCTAGGCTGACAGCAAGTACCAACGTTACAACGCCGCTCTCATTATTTCCAGTGGCTCCATCTAGCAACTTGGCAGACAAAATGGTGTGAAGACCAGTGACAGCGTTTGGCCCCATCTACAATTCTTCCTCCAATCGCAGCACGTCCGGTCCCGACGACAAGCTTGAATGAGATCTGAAACACCAACTTGCAGGGGGCTTTAGTTTGTTGTCCGTAATAGAGTAAGATTCATGGTCCAAGTTCACATTCAGTCTTCCTTATTTAAGGTCAGGAAACATCTCTATGTTTCTGTCTTTTACCTCTCCAGTTCCAAGTCTTTCTTTACAAACATCTAACTTTCTACACTCATTAACCCTGGTGGTTTATCCTCTCTTTTCACAAGCAAACCTCAACACTCTTTACAACCAACAAACACCAAACAAACATCATCAAAATGAAGTTCTCCATCGTCTTCGCCGGCCTTTTCGCCTCCACCGCCATCGCCACTCCCCAGGGCGCCGTCACCCCCAACACCATGGGCGCTCTCGAGAAGCGCGCCTCCTTCCCCATCCCCGCCTCCAAGGGTAGCGTCACCTACAAGAAGGTCCAGTACATCTCCGGTACTTTCGACGGTGGCATGAAGACCTACGGCCGAGGTGTCAAGTGCACTGGTCAGGCTGAGGGCGGTGACAGCGACGCTGTCTTCATCCTCAAGAACGGCGCCACCCTCAAGAACGCCATTATCGGTGCCGATCAGATCGAGGGTGTCCACTGCGAGGGCTCTTGCACCATCGAGAACGTCTGGTGGAAGAAGGTCTGCGAGGACGCTCTCTCCCTCAAGGGCGACGGCAACGCTCTTATCAAGGGCGGTGGTGCCACTGGTGCTGACGACAAGGTTATCCAGCACAACGGTCTGGGCACGGTCACCATTGATGGCTTCACTGTCGTTGACTTTGGCAAGCTTTACCGATCTTGCGGTAACTGCAAGAAGATGGGCACTCGCAACGTTGTCATCAAGAACGTCAAGGCCTACAACGGAAAGGTCCTTACTGGTATCAACTCCAACAAGGGTGATGTTTCTACCATCACTGGCACTTGCGCTTCTTCCATCAAGGACATCTGCGTTGAGTACCAGGGTACTACTCCTGGCAACGAGCCCAAGAAGATTGGTTCCGGTCCTAGCAAGGCTTGCCGCTACTCTTCCGTCAAGTCCTGCTAAGCGCTTCGCTTTGTTCATGGCAGAGTTCATGATCGTGTTCATGCCGACTATTGAATGGTCGACTTATAAGGGGTTGCAAAGGGTTAACTAGGGTGGTTGGGAGATCTCTTGATTGAGACTGAGAAAGAGAAAGTAGCCACTTTGTATCTTTCACGTATATACATATTTAGTTCAATACATACCTTGACGGACCATCTTTTCCACCTTGCTCGTCCATTGCGATGCCTATGCGATATCTTAATGTCCTTTTTGGAAGTGATTCTCAACCGGCTACTGAACTTGGAATAAAGAAGAGTAGCTATCAATCGATTTTGGGCGCAGGAAGCTTCTTATATCCAAGACCCGAGACAAACGTCTGATACCACTCTCGCTGCTCATCAGCTTCAGCCAGTTCGGTGTAAAGCTGAGCATGCCCTTCTGCGCTCACACCATTCCACATCGGCGTACCATCCTCGAGTCTTTCGTCAGCGTAGTAGAATCTATCGGCACAGTCAACATCATTCCAGACAAAATCTAGTCAAAGTAGCCTACCGATAGCCCTTGTCCTTGTAACTTTTGGAAGCCATTTGTATAAGGTTCGCACTTCCAGCTTTGCCAACGCTCAAAGTCATGATAACTGGGAGAGGAGTGACGTTTGCGCAGTTGCCAGTTAGGATAAAGGTTGGTTTACTAGAACGAGGGAGTTCAGCCCAACCTTTAACTGCTGCCTGAGCTGCTGCATAAACACTGATGATGTTGACAATTGAGCTGCTCTGGAAATGGTCTAAATCGACTTCGAATATGTCGTTTTCCTTGTTCCATTGACCAGCGTATGCTGTTCGATATCAGTAACCCGATTTCGAGATTTGGAATGGGCAACAAACGGTTGTAGACCACTACGTTGGGGATACCGAATTCATTTCGTGTCCTTGCGAAAGCTTGTAGTACCGAGTCGGTGTTTCCACAATCTGTGGGAATGTGCAGCTCATTTTCTGTTGAAGTCTTTGGGTCTTGAGATCTGGATGCGAGAGCAACTTTGTAGCCTTTTGCTAGAAAAGCTTTGGCTACACTATTTCCAACGTTTGAGCCGGCGCCGAAAATGAGGGCGACAGATGAGGTCATTTTAGTGTGTCAAGTTGTCAGATACCTTTCAAGCGTGAAGAATTAGCTGCAATTGTATTTCGGGCGATTGGTGATGACGATGAGTTCCTTCATCTTGTGGGCATCATGTGCATTTATACTCAGCTAATCAAGGCTTTTTTGACAGAGTAGACAGTTACTAATGCGATCTCAAAGGGTCTCGCTGGTGGCGCAAGCATAGCTTCAGGGCAGCCCTGTCGCCCCTTCTAGCGAGTAAAAAGATGAGGGAGAATGATATCCCGAGCGCCTCCCGTTTGAGAACGGAGATTCAATCCTTCAGGCTTACATTAGTCCTTCAGCTCATACTGATCAATCCTTTAGAAACATGACGATGGTTTCTTGTCTTGGTGCAACAGAACATTGGTCACGGACGATTAGTAATACGAGACCATTGTCTTAGCACATGTTAGCGCAGAGAAATAAGCATGAATCTCACCGATTTCTCATTTGGGGTAAGCTTCATCTCCCCATCTTCAAACTACTGTCCTATTTCATCAACGTTACGTCTTACCAATCTTACCAATCCGTTTATCAATCCAAAAAAGGAACTATGAATTCTACATCACTCCATGCCACAGCATGTATAGGCTGTCGTAGACGCGGAAGAAAATGCGACAGAACAATACCAACTTGCCTCAGCTGCGAGAGACGGGGCATATGTTGTGAAGGATATGTCACCAAGTGGCCAGGCGTAGCTGCACGCGGGAAACTCGCTGGGAAATCTATTCCCGTCGTTGACAGTTCCGTCGCAATTAGAAACTCTCGTTCCACACGGACAAAAGCACGGCAAACACAGACGAAGCGGGCTACGTTGGCGAAATCGCCCTCGCGTTCCAGCTTCACTGATGAAGAAATCGATAATTTTGTTCAACATTGTAATCCCACATGGTTAGATCCGACACGTACAACCCAGGCTGACTCTAGCGATAGATATTGCAGATCTCAGCAGTATCTTCTATCTAGGCAACGGCCCAAGTGAAAATCCCATGTTTCACTATGTCCTCCCTCTGGTAGACAGCGTCCTTCCAATTCGCTTCGCTCTGGCTGGATCAGCATCATGTCATATCGCAGCTCGGACATCAGACGAAGCCCTTGAGCGAAAGAGTTTACAGTTGCGTGTCCATGCTACACGTTTAATGCGAGAAATGATTCAGACCCTGAGGAAGGTACCAGATCAAACTATATTGGCTAGTATATTGATGCTTGCCCAGCTTGATGTAAGGACTCGAGAGACATGTGTACATAGTGTACTAATGAACTCCAGATGTGTTCCGGAGATTGCATCGAATTCGAGACTCATTTGAAGGCTGCTGTTGCTGTAATACGCAACCCTAGCTACGATGGCGCTGCAAATCGGTACTACTTTGAGCAACGTCTTGCATGGTAGGCCTTACCAGTAAAGTCGAAAGAACATGCTTGCTGACGTTTAACTTAAGGCTAGATCTTATGAGTTCCACTACTTCAGAAAGGCCACCAAATTTGACCATAGCGGAAATTAAATCAATCATCAACCGATCCTCCAGAGATGGGTGTAGGCAATGGAGTTACGACGTGTTTCCCTGCCCAATCGATATGTTTGAGATTATTATGGAGATCACCCTGTTGTCCAAAGTTCAAAATCTCAGCTCAGAGCAAGTGACGGTGCAAATTGAAGACTTGAAGAAACAACTACTCAATTGCAAGTATCCCACCTTATCGGGCCCGCGCAAACAAATGGTCGAAGTGTGGAAACTCGGAACCATCGCATACATCGATCGTTTGTTCCCACTAAATGGACTAGAAAGCGACGGAGCTTCTCTGTCCGACCAGGCTCTCGACTTAGCGAAGTCTATCCCACCTGCTTCATCGTGGAGCTACGCTTGCCTGTGGCCTATCTTCCAAATCGCAGTAAATTTGGACGACGGAAATTCGAAGGGAAAGGATCAGATTAGAAGGCGTCTCAAAATTGCACTTGAGACTATCGGCTGCCGTCATCACAGCAATGCTCTTGAGGCATTAGAAGTTGCCTGGGAACGAAGCGAACGATTCGACCCTTTCACTCTCGGTATACCAGGTCGTACTATCATGTTGGTCTAGCGCGATCCGTGTTACACATAATGACGCTTGTATTGGGGATACATAGTCGATAAAAGACATATAGTCTTACTGCTCGTTAACAGACAGAAACTACCTTCTTAGTAATGCAAATGCTTTGCCAGCAATTCTTCAAGCTCCTGTCTAATGCCATCCTTGATCCTCTCATCCGCCCAGCACATGTCAATAGCATATCTCGTCAACCTTCCCATATCCTGACGGGTAAAACCGCACATTTTCTGGACAAGCAGCATATCATGCAAGATCCAACAATCCTCCATGTAGGCAGGGTCGTCACTCGCAACAGCAAGCGGAATACCAGCGTCGAATAAAGTGCGGATTCTCGGGAAAATCTCATCAACAGGTTCATGGCGGAGATATCCCCAGGGTGTGAGAGTCATACCGATTCCCTTCTGCCTGATAATATTGATGAGCTCCGGGTCTTGAGCTGCGTTGAGGCCATGGTCGATGCGATCTGCGCCGGTTGAACCGAGTTCAGATGCAACTTGGCGGATGTTCTGGTAAGTATCCCTTTGTCCGACATCGCAATGTGCGGTGATGTGAAAGCCATCGTTTCGAGCTCTGCTGTATACCTCGGCAAACATAAGAGGGGGTCTATCATTCTCGTCTGAATCTAGGCCAATGCCGATAATCATATCTTTGTATGATAATGCTGCTTCATATGTCTCCATGGCCGACTCAACTGACATGTCGCGCAGAAAGCACATGATCCATTTAGACTTGATCTATGAGAAAGGTCAGAATATTCTTCCAAGGACTTATCGATGTCCACTCACATTCAAGCGCTTCTCAGCTTCATCTTGAGCCTTACGGAACCCCTCCATCATAGTAGGAAACGAAACACCCCGTCGTGTATGTCCCTGTGGATCAAAGAAAGGTTCACAATACCTAACATTCATAGAAGCAGCATGCTCAAAATAGTTCATTGCCAAATCAAAAAAGTCCTGCTCAGTGACAAGGACTTCAAAGCCCCCATAATACGCCTCAAAGAAAGTGAGGCTTTCCTCGGCGTTGTCGATGCGGTGTCCAGGACGTGGCTGAATGATGTTGTAAGACTCCCTTAGTTGCTCGAGATTGTGATACACTGTTCCCGTGCGCTGAAGCTTGAGGGTCTGATTGTTTCTCTTGGCAAGCTTCCATCGCAGCTCTGGGGTCAAAGTGCCCTCGATATGAATGTGGAGTTCGACTTTCGGGAGATTGAGGATGAATTTGTCATTTGCGTCTAAGAGCTCATGTCGAAGAGACAGGCGCTCGTCGAGACTCATGGCATGTTCCATGGTAGTGGTGACTTTGATGTGATGTTGGTAAAGTTGGAAGTAATAAAGTGAGAAGGAATGGTGGCTCTGTTCTGCTCTTGGTCAAAGAGACAGAAGGGAGTTTGAGAGAATTACTTGGGCATTTATAATGGAAAGTCCAAGCTCATGAAGTGGTGCAAAGTACAATGACTGTAAGTGAGTGCATGAGACTAGACCGGTAAAGGTTGCTATCTCAGTCGACATGTTTCTCAATTAGATGTGTGCAGGGGTTACGAAGCTAGGCCGAAATTGGTTACTATTTCAGTCAAGCCAATTGATGAGGGGTCAACTGCAAGTCTCTCGAATCTACCAACATCACGGGCATGGTTCGATGGAGAAAAGTTCCGGAAGACATTGTGAGTCATGGATGATACGTTGTATATGCCTAGCGAAAGCGTCGCTCCAGCTTGGAACCAAAGTGTCAACACACGTAATTGCCGACGTTGTGCAAAAAATCGGAGGCTCATGTCGATCTACTAACAATATTTCCAAACAGTTTGCTGTATGGTGACCAAGATACATAACCAGGTGCCTTTCAATGGATAGTAGCCTTGCATTAGAGATTGAAAGTCAACGAAACGACATTGTCACTTTATCAGTATAAGCTTTCACACGACCCACGTCGATGAAAGCGGCACAACTGGATGAGGATTGTTTAATTCATGTAAAACTTTAGGGTAGGCTGCTACGCGAACATTGCAGCCAATGATAGCTTCAGTATGAGCAACACAGTGGCGCGTCATCCCTGTCAAGATAAGCAAAATTAGCTCACCTGCACAGCCTCAAAGATAGAAAAGAAAAAACATTCGCAGTAAACACTCATCATCGCAACTTGCTGCCTGTCTTAACATGAGATGCGATGCCACCCAGAGCAAAAAGGCCTTCGCCACTTGAGCAGTGGGCTACTCATGCTGCGCCAGGTCATCTACACGCTGTATCTGGTGCCGCCGGAGGTTTCGCGTCTGGTGTAGTCACTTGCCCACTTGATGTCATCAAAGTCCGGCTACAGTCTCAGGGGAGCTTGGTTCCAGTTCGCCTTGGGCCACTTCGTATGAACCCACTACGTGCAGCTAAGCAGTCTCGTCCGGATCAAGGGCTATATAAAGGTTTCCTTCCTACAGTACG
The DNA here is from genome assembly GCA_014898925.1 of Fusarium nelsonii. Classification (NCBI taxonomy): domain Eukaryota; kingdom Fungi; phylum Ascomycota; class Sordariomycetes; order Hypocreales; family Nectriaceae; genus Fusarium; species Fusarium nelsonii. The sequence goes on from JAAVUC010000268.1 coordinate 28,376, forward strand.
TCTGATATGGAGAGAAGAAGGTATCCGTGGGATGTATCGGGGTATGGGTCCACTGTTACTGGGGTATCTTCCTACATGGGGGATATATTTTACTGTTTATCAACAGTCTAAAACGAGACTACCTCAACTAGACCGTACGTACTGACTCTACCCCAAGCATTAGAGATATTATTGACCTGGAACATAGCACAACTTGAATCATGCCCGAACCTTGTTAATGTTTGCTCAGCTCTTGCGGGCGGATCTGTGTCGACTTTGGTAACGACTCCTATCTGGGCAATCAAAGTCCGTCTGATGTCACAAGCACACCGACCCTGCAGGCAGCGATTATTTCGCAAAAGTCGGATCCCCAGGCCTCACTGGCAGTACCACTCAACCCTAGATGCCGCTCGCAAGATGTTTATGACCGAAGGTCTGGGGGCCTTTTATTCCGGACTTGGGGCCGGCATGTTGGGTCTATCACACGTGGCGATCCAATTTCCCACCTACGAATATTGTAAAAAGAAATTCAATGGCAATGGATTAGGCGCCGCTGTTGATAGAGAAGTCGAATGGTTCGGCATTCTGTCTGCATCTATTTTATCAAAGGTTATTGCAGGAACTCTGACATATCCGCATGAAGTCATCAGAACAAGACTTCATACCCAGAGACGCCCGATTCCAGGAGCGGAGTTTCTTGAAGGCTTAGGAGGGTTCATAAGCCACCGGGCTTCTAAATCGGGTGGCATGCTGTTGCACCCAAAGTACCAAGGGGTCTTTGACACATATAGAGTGATACTACGCGAAGAAGGCTGGAGGGCTTTCTATAAAGGAATGGGAGTTAATGTGGCACGGAGCGTTCCGGCGGCAACAGTCACTTTGATGAGCTACGAATGCGTTATGAGCTTTTTGTTGAGTTTAAAGGAAAATACCCCGGAAGAATCGACCAGCACCTCTGAATTATAGCCTGTACAATATACAATGATGAATACCAAACGCGACTTGGGGAGCCCTTAATCTGACCTCATATAAGCGTAAATATTTCTGACTCAATATTGATGTCCTTGCTGGTGTTATGGTGCTGGTACCATGCTTCGCCGTGACTGATGCCTGCAACATAGGAGATCCCGAAGAAGTGAGCTTTGCCAGGCTGATCTTTCGAAGGCCTCAAAATTACCGGAAAGGAACAGCCCGCAAGGAGAACAACTAAGTCCCCAAGTTGAAGGTCAAAGTTCGACACACCTACATGGCCAGACGCAGTGAGAAACATGATACTTCCACCCAAGAAGGGATCAAAACGGAACACTCCGTCAATGAACTCTTGCAAGCCAGCTTCAACACTGTAGTACGCCCAGTCGATCTGGCCCTTCTGAGCAGATCTTCCTATCTGTCTAATCCAGCCGAAAAACCACTGTTTTAGTTCATTTGGACCTTCGGCTTCCATTGGACCTGGTGTAGATAATGTTGTAATATGAGAAATGTTGAGGCCTCTAAGAGACAGCTCGCGTGGCCGAGAACTCTTGAACAAATCAAGGTCGACCTTGCTTCTACCCGTCGCTTTGGCGTTCAGCTGACTCTCCGCCCATCTTCGCATGGGAAACTTGGCAGGCATCTGAACATCCATGACCCAGGAAGGTAACGAACTCCGGCCTTTCAACGGTGGAAGGCTTTCCAAGTATTTGAGCGACGAAGAAAGCCTGATTGTATATCGTGCAAAGTCTTCAAAGATTCGCCCTGCTGAGAGGGAGTAATTGGTAGGCAATGGAGTGATTCCAGGCTCAAGCTTGTAAATCAATGGTAAAAAGGCGAAAACTTTATCCCGAGGGTCTCTTGATCGGTGAGTGCGTGCGCACTCTATAAATCCGGAAAAAATATTGAAAGGTGCAGACCTTATAGTCTGGCCTCTCCTAGCAGCGGCAGCATTTTTGAATGCTATCCATATAGCAATGCGCAGCGATGCAGGTAATGATGTATTCTTGAGGGATTGGATTCTTCGAATACTCCACATCCAGTATGACGAGAATGCTGTCCAGGAACATGAAGCGTGTCCAGCGACCAACACGGACTGCTTAGCCAGAAGATGTTCCTGAATCGTCCACATGCGGGAGAACCATTCATTCCTACTGATGAGATTCATAACCATAGCATCGTGCCGGCTGCTAGGAGCTGCGTCTATCAGCTAGAAACATACATCAGCATGGTATGTAGACTCACCAAAAAGATGCCAGAGCCAGTTAGTGATGGAATAGAGCAGATTCCACTTCCGAACCTGATCCCCAACCTTTGGGCCAAAAGATCGGAGAGCGTATAAAGGAGATGATATAAAGGGATGGAGCAAAGTGGCCCGTCGAAAAACAGCTGGTATGTCTTTATTTCCCGGGCCAAGCCACAGCAAAACTCGCGCAGCAGACTCATAAATATCCCCCATCATGGGAACCTGTCGGATCTTTTCAGTATTTGAATTTTGATTGATGCATAGTGCATCGATCCAGAGAATCCTGGATCTTTTCTTTAGACGGAGATATCGCAGTGCCGACTCGCAGTTTGAGGTGACGTAAAGAAGCTTTCCATCACAATATACGCGTCGATCACCGGTGATGGAACCCCAGACGTAAGACAGAGCCTCATATTGCGTGCGCCTCAGCCCAGCAAGTGATACGCGCTTTAGTGAAAGGCGGATGGGGTCGTTGAATTGATTGGCTGGTTCAAGAACAGCGATGCGAGTGTCTCGCGCGTTAAGCAAGGGTCGATAAGAGTATCGTCGAGTACTGCGGGACTTTTTAGTAGCGTATTCGGGGAGACCTTTGGCTAATGTCCTATAGCAGTGAAATAGCGCAACGAAGCATAGTGGACGATGTTGATTAGATAAGCGAACGTTAAGAGCGCATCCTCTGAGGAATAGGAAGTGCTGCATGCCTCCCTGCCGCTTTCCCAAGTCCCGTCACTGCAGCATTGATCGCCGATCAGAGGCCTCTACCTTTGAACGTAAGTATCAATCTAATCGTCGAATTGCGTTAACTTTGATCTTTCTGGAGATACGCTGGAGCAGTAATAATTTCATCTTGAGACTAATGACGCGGGGTTGTATATCTCGGGCAAAAGCTTGTCCGGGGTGCTAGTCTCGTAGTAAAAACTGGATCTTTAGTACTGTCAAACCATAAAAGGCAGTAGCAGAGATAAGGAGCGACAAAATACCCGATCGGATGGATGCAGATGAGAGCTATCACAACTTTCGCGATGATATTGTATATATCCTATAATCTTGAAGTTGTATGTAATGGTTTCTCCCTGGTTAGACCTCAGTTGCCGTGTGCAACTACAATTGAAATGGCCAACCAAAGTTTTGGGCTGCTTGAAGAGGTCAAAGTTATTGTTGAGATTATAGAGTGTGATTGGGAGACTTGGGCATCTGTCGAAGGACTATAACATAAATGAACAATTCTCCATTAGGAGATTTCAACCGGCAGATTCAAGCGATTGAAGAAGACCACCCGGCACAAACGCAACTGTTCTCTGCATTGCTTTTAGTGGGTGATATTCTGTAATAAACATCTTGGTCTAATGCAATTTGTTTACTATTTTTAGTTTCCAACCTTCGTCTCTTTCCCCTCGCCCGGCGGAAATTGCAAACATTGTGCTTTGACAACCCATTCACTCTACGGCTGAGTTGACCCTAGTACGGAGGCTTCAGCTTCTGCAAGCCACGTCACATAATATTGGTTCTCGCCCATTTGTGGCGCTTTCATCTTCCCAAAGGGAATTCAGCTAAGCTGCCTTTTTGCTTCGGGCTGATTATTTTAGGCTCCTTCATAACTATTCTTCTCGGCAATCGTTTTTCTTGATTTTACTCTACTGTTTCTTCGTACATCTCTTGATTCTCTCTTGTCTTTCTATACCTTTTTTCGTTTCTGCAGGACAAGTTCGCCATGCTTTCGTCCTCACAGGCTCTCCTTGGAGTACTTATCCAAAGCGTCACAGCAATGGATCTCGCCCATGCAGCTCAAAGAAATCACGCACGCGATATACCGATAGCAACAACCACGCCAGCACCGCTGGCTTTCGTCGATGAGCTTAATCTCTTTGCGGGATATAATGGATTGCAAGCACGACAAGAAGCTACGACGAGTTCAAGCCTTGTAGTTACTATCGCTCCCAGTAACACATGCGGATACATGTCTGGTATGGCAGGCGTGGCCATTACTTGTGAAAATAATAGTTCTTGTTCATGGGCACCTGTTAGTACTTTAGGTACTACCTCAGGTCTTGTTGGTTGTGGTACAGAGATCTACATCACCTGCATCGAGTCTTCAAAAGCAGTCGATCCAGCCGCATGTGACGATCTCTGTCAGAGTAACGCCTTCTACCTTCGCTGGTTAGGATCACTGTCGCTCACTCACTATTTCATGCTAACATAACCTTCTAGTACCGATTCTGATGAACCATTCTGTCGCACGTACGCTTACCCAAAGGGTATCCGCGACTATCGATGCGCATCCACCGAGGTCGAGTCGGTACAATCAGTCAAATTCACCTATGAGGGAGAGGAGAATCCTAGTTTCCGTACTACAACTATCGGTGGTACATCATCACAGGCTTTGCCGACCATCACCGATGCTGATACCAACACATTCAGTGAGCCAATTGAAACGGATACATACACAACAACCACATCCAGTGCTCCTGTCCCTGCTCATGAAGGAAAGTCAACGCCGGTTGGTGCTATCGTCGGAGGTGTAGTCGGAGGTGTCGCTGTCAGTGGCCTCATCGGTCTAGGTGTGTTTTTCCTGCTGCGCCGATCTAAACGCATGCCTGCGGACAATTCACCACCGGCTCATCTAGTCATGGCTCAGCAACAACAGCCTCCTGCCCCTCCCATGAAGCAAGGACAATACCCGCAACAACAGCCCCATTCCCCAGCTGTATCACCTTACCCCTATTCCAGCATCACAGTATCTCCTGCACCGACAGATGCTCATCCATCAATGATCAATGGAACAGTGTCTGGTGTTGGAGCAGGTGCGCCACCGGCATGGAATCAACACCCATCTCCTCCCCCATTTCATACTCCTGCCCCAACTTATGAGATGCCTGGCCCTGAGGCTCGTGAACAGGAGCCGGTTTATGAGATAGGTACAGACTCTAGAAAGACATAACGTGACTGAGGTTCATTCTTGCTCTCTTATACATCGTTTAGTAGTTTGCCTAGAGTAATCGTTATTTGGAGTTAATAGAGAGCCTTTATTAGCTACTTTTATAGCGATATTGACAGTCAATTCGTGTCGATCATTCCCTGATCTGTAGATACCCTACATGTCAAAGTCAGATCACCCTTTGTAATGGGCTGGGACTCATCAAGGATGTCTTTATGGTTGCAATGTACAAAGACCCTAGGCTTGTGATCCGCAACAAGGAGGAGTCCTGGTGCACCCATCTTTACAATCAACTTGCCATCATCGATGTTTTCTCGAGTTCTGCTCGGTTAGTGTTAAGGGGCTAAGTTTCAAAGGATATACCTCCAGTAATCGAGGTTAGCTCTCAAATATCTTCCAGCCCATCGACAACGCCTTTACCGAATTGTTCATCGCCGAGTGTCGGCTCAAGATTGAGCTTGGCAGACACTCCACCAAAAGATTACCAGCGAGCCTTCGAAGATGAAGCTTAGGTTGGAGACTCAGGCACACGGCCTTCTCCATCCGGAGCGGATATCACAGGGAATCTGATTCATACGGGTGTAGTTGCGATAGTACACTGAGCCAACCCTGAGCTCTCAATTACCTCCTTTACTGTGTCCGCATCAAACAAAAGAATCGGAGTATTGCTACCGAAGGTCTCCGATATATCGGTTTGATAACAATCTTGAGATGGATCGTAGTTCCAAACGTAAAGTTATCTCTCCAGTCAAAGCCTGGGAGGCCTTCTGACATTGTACCTGTTTCATCCGCTGTGCACAAATATCTCTGCCTCGCCTCGGTTTGAATGACTCCTAGTACAACATGTAGTCGCATGGCCCTTTACGATCAATATGAAACACTCCGCAGGATATTGAAATAGAAGCAGATACCTAGCCTTGTTGCTGGGAGTGGCCTCTCGTGACCCCGCCATACGCTAGCGTAAGATTATTTAACCTGACTGAAACTTGCTGTATAACAAAGTCGGAGACGTGAAGGTGCAGAACGAGAGAAGGGGAGACGAATTTGGTTTACTGGAATTGGCTTGCAAAGTTACTTAGGTGGAGCCGACAACGCTGGAATAGTATACGATCAAAGCTGATGGTGTACTAGACATTGCCTGATGTGTCAATGTAGTACTGATTCGGGACGGTGGGCTATGTGTCATTAGCGTTACACAGCACACCAAGGCTGACAACAAGGCTGACATAGGTGAGAAGCACTGCTTAAGATCTTATGCCCTACTCGATTTCGGGAATGAGTTTCAGGAATGGCAGTTTTAGCGGTGAGCCTATTATAAAAGGGGCTGCATGCAGCTGAGAGCATCCCTGCAAGATGCATAATATTCCTGCTTTCCCATGCAAATATCAGCTCATTATTGCATTGAGTCCTAGTCAGTGTCCGATTCTCCACGGAGGTTCTTCCCCACTTATGACAGACCAATCAGCTCTCTAATGTTAGACTCATGTAAGAATTTCGTAATGTCTTCCAGTCGTGTAAGGAACTCCAACTGGGAATTGAAATGCCTTTCTTTCGTTGTGTTTGCCACATTTGGCCTTGTGAAGATTGTACTATACCTGTATTTGAACGTTTCGAAATAGATCTACTCAAATAGGATATACGGTCCTACATAATTGGCAAATCTTCAGCCACCTAAGGACCCCTCTCGACACTAACATATGGCCCACCACCTTAATATCTCACCTGGAACATATGATCAATATTTTCCACAACCCATGCACTAAGTTCGTCACGTTGACGTCCTAGAAACCGAAATACTGTTTTCGGTTTAATTGCAGTGATTCGTAGCTGCTATCATGTTGGCTACAGTTGTGGCAAAAGTCAGGACAATACTCTGTAGCTTTCTTTGAAATAACTTGCTGAGACATTGAGTCTCACGCTCAACGTGGCTTCTGCCCTAATGGATCTAGAACAGTCTTCTTTTTAGAGCTTAAAAGTGTCGTGGTGTTATCGTTAGTGGGCAGGCCAGCTGCAGCGTAGTGATCACCACTACCTCTGTTCAATACGCACATCAAAGCCTAGTAGCTAATGATTGAATCAACTCTAATAGAGTTGGCTTTATTTTACCCACTTTGAGTCTATCAGGTTGATACCACGAGGGTGTAGAATTAATTCCACCCCGTTTCATATAAATAAATGGTAGTACTGGTCAGAACAAATGTTCATCGTGAAATACGACATATCTTATCGCTCAAGATGCTATCAAGTATACCACGATCCCGACAGGTGTTATGAATACCAGGGTATGGGCTTATGTTCACTTCATACTATCAGCAAAAAATCGTCACGATCACCGAGCTACACGCCACGCTGTATCGAATGAGTGTATGATCGTGTCTTATATTGCTAAGAATGGAAAGATTATTGCTACTCCTGGTCGTGTGTATTACCACCGACTTTATCTCGGCTCCTACATGTACAATCCCGACTTCAATAACCTGACTTATCTCTTATTCTTCTTATAGATGCCTAAAGCATGGTTACTATATTATGATGCCTATTCTATTGACTTTAGTCGGCTACACTATTGTAATTTTATCACTTAATATTTAAGCTTAATATTTCTATAGTAGTCTCCTTATAGTCAGTCCCGTTATTGGTTTAGATATAAGTTATCCCACGCTTTTACTTTACTTTACCCTTACTAACTGTACTAACAGCTTTAAAACCCCCAGGAGGCCAATGTTGTACCTTGCCTCTGTCCCACACGTGCCGTTACTTATACCAAGGGTTTATCCCATGTATTGTACTGTCTTGCGCCTTACTTCTTCTTTAGTTAAGATCTATGTGCTATAAGTCTAAAAATAGTTACTTCTTACGTGTCTTTTTGTCTTTGGGTCCTATGAACCCCCAGTCTCGGTTGAAGATGGGAGACTAGAGGGCTCAGTCAAGACTGTGTGTCATTGCGTACCTATCCTATAACGTTAGTCCTAGAAATATGATAGAAGAGGTCCACTGAACGGGGGAAATGGATAATGTAATCAGTAATGGCATGGTAGCTACTAGAGCAGTTTGCTATTGCTTGAATCGTCCTAGCTAGCTTCAATGCGGTCCCAAACTTACGAGAAATAACGGAAGGTCCGAGAACTATTCAGCTCGAGAGGGTTGGTAGCAAGTACCCCAACTTTGACAGAAAATAGCTTGCCAGGGAATGTCATTGAAACGTCACTGTGGCATTATGGCTGAAACGTATCGTTCAACTATAGTTTATTCTGCTACTTGTCATGTTGATGTTCTCTAGGCTCCCAGCGGCCGGGCAAAGGGGTATGCTCGGTTCATCTCCTATAAGTACAGACGTCTGCATCGCTTTTTTGAGCCTTACGTCTGACCTACGAGACTCATTCATCCTGTTCGCATTCATTTATCCCCAAGATGAAGCCATTTTTCACTCTCGCTTTCATCGGAGTAGGTTCCGCAACTCTGGCAGCAGAAATACCGTCAGTGTTTCTCGTGGGAAGGGATATTGGGGGGCTCGTGGCTCGTGGAATCTGTGGGGTGGGGGCAACCTGCGAGGCAGCTTGTGGCGCAGGATGGCAAACATGCATTCGTGATCCTTACTGCTGGGACCCTAGCATTCACGTTTGTTGCTCCAACGCTGGTTAATAAATCCAACCTGCAGTGGTACAATACAGTTTAAATAACTAACTCAAATTCATAGGGGTATGTGACAAGGGTGAATACTGTGGTACTACGAAACTTGGCGCGGTGGTTTGCTGCAAGAACGGAGTATCTCTCGAGGATTGTGGTGCTGTAGCAACTGTCAGCACTATTGGACCGACGAAGGCTGCTACCAAACAGCCTAGCGAATCAACTAGCTACTCGCAGGCTCCCCCGACTCCAACTACTTCAACGGAAGCCATAGTTCCCCCAACTCCCACAGCTGCCACGGAGCCCTCCATCATCTCCACTCCTCTGCCCCCGGTCGTTACTGCTGGTGCTGGAAAAAAAGCGGAAGTGGGTACCTTGTCTGCTATGGCAGCCATCGCTGTGTTGTTGCTGGCTGTGTGATAATTTGGTGTTAAATCCGATCCAACTGATCGGTGGTGAATCTTGGGAGGAGCAAAAGGTACATATCCTCCAGTAGGATTTTGTAGTGGTATGGGGTGGCTGCGATTGACAGGTGTTACTTTCAGTGCTGTAGGCAGATACTCAGCTAGCTGATTGTATAAAGAATACCACGACATTGAGTACGTAGTTAATATATGTTATAATTTGCACTTGCACTTGCACTTGCACGGCCGGGTCAAGTTTACTGGTGCAGCAGGGCTCGGCTGCAGCAACAGTGATTATGGCCTGTCGTTCCGTTTCCTGGACAGATAAGTTGGTCTTAATGATCTATCTTAACCCACGCTGGGGTCCAATATGGATAGTCTGTGAACGCGTCAATCTCTCATCTTTATGAATCGCAGATAAGCAATTTTATTGATCGCTTCGTCTGTTTCTTCCTTCTTCTGTTCTAATTTATAAGTCCTTAGAAGAATCTCAATCTGGGCACTATATGTTCTACCGTGCACTTTCATCTTTTGCCCTATATTGGTCTATAATTCGATAGCGTAAGCCGAGGATTTGTTTATAGATCAGAATTTCTGAAGCTGCGGGTGCGTTCTGAATAAAATTAAGGCTTTTTGAGAAATCCTAGGTTAGGTTCAGTTATGATGATCAAAGTGGGCCTGCCAAGGGAAGATTATTGGCGGGGATATGCATATGAATACTAAAAGTCTCACATGCTGTATGGTTCGGTGATTCGGGCCAACTTTTAGAGTTAAACCCGCCTTATCCTGATCGGGTTTTTTACAGTCGGCGGTTATAGCTCCGACATACATCCTCAGTCTTGTAGTCTTCGGCTTTACGCATCTGCCAACAACTCTTCCGCGCGATAGACACATGCCGGTAATTCCTTCGAATGCGACCAAACCTGAAACAGTGGCCCCGAAAATACATTTATCAGCAGTTGGAAGCAGCGCCAGGGTCCACATTTTCCCGAGCCTTGTTGACCGTGAAAATGTGGTCTGGAGCACTGAGGGATCCGTTCGTTTTGGAAAGACATGTATAAAAGGGCTCTTCTTACAGAAGGATGGCGAAGAAATATAGGGGTGCCATCTAAGTTCTCATTATAGGCAAGACCGTGCGATCAAAGAATAAACAAGCCGTATCCAATCGAATACATCTATACGACTATAAACATGGCTGCACGGACAATTGAGAACGTGGCTCTTGCAGGTGTAAGAATCTTTCTTTCTTCTCAATTGGTCATGCGCTTACATAGAGCAGGCAACAGGCAACGTCGGATCCAATGTTCTACAGGGTCTCCTTGAACAGCACAAGTTCAACATCACTGTGCTATCGCGCAGGAAAACAGACTTCCCGGCCAGCGTTGTCGTCAAAGTCGTTGACTTCAGCTCTGTGGATGCTTTGACAGTAGCTCTAGTTGGTCAGCACGCTGTTATCGACGCCACCTTCTCAGCAGACGATACGTCGCAGCGGCTCATTGACGCCAGCGTTGCGGCTGGCGTATACCGCTATGTTCCGTCAGACTTTGGGTTTGACCCGATGCTTCCTGGTATTCATGAATTGCCGGTATTTGCGCGCAAACAGGCAGCGTGGAAGCACGTTAAGATGGCAACTGCCTCTTCTAAGCTCACATGGACCATTATTGCTTGCGGGGCTTTCTTAGACTGGAATCTGTCGACAACATATATGAATATCAACCTCAAGGATAAAAAGATCTCACTTTTGGGCGATGGCACGAATGTGATGCCCTGGACAACGCTGCGTAACGTAGGCAAAGCTACGGCGGCGGCACTGTTGGTGCCGGAGGAGACAAAGAACCGGGTGGTGTATGTTCATGACATCTTCAAGAGCCAGAAAGAGGTGGCCGAGCTCGCCAAGGCCGCGCTTGGGCCGGAGGGCTGGGAGGAGACGACCGTGGACATCACGAAACATTTCAATGATGCCATGGCGGACTTTAAGTCTGGCAAGTTCTCGCCTATGGTGTTCGGTACGATGATACAGTATGCGTCCTCCACGCCAGCACTTGCAACGAAATGGCCGAAGGATGACAATTCACTGGTCGGTTTAAACGGAATGTCTAACACTGAGGTCATGGACCTTATTAAAGAGCTGGCAGGCCACCACGGTGTAAAAGTCTAGAATTCGTGTTGGGAACAGCTTCTTGTCATCCAGCCTAACAGGAAGGGTGGGGGAAATTCTGACGAGGCAATTGTCAAGGGGAAAGATCACGACCATGGTGAACAACCTAAAGGTTGCTATGGACTCTAAATCATAGGTAGCATCCTATCACTTATTGTAATCGTCATCAGGGCTGATAGCAATTTATTTGTATAGGGTTTTGCACGGTGCTAACATATGCGTGAGATGATGAGCTTTTTCGAATCATTATTTCTCGGCCTGCTAAAGGTGGCCATACCATTGGCTGCTGATGCGGTTGTAAAGTGACCGATTTATGTCGGTAACCTAACGCAACATCGAGGCTCACGATTTCCGTGATAGAAAGGATGTCAAAGTTATGCCGGCATCTGTAAAGGCCAGCAATGTAGGCCTCAACCTTACTGCTGCTTCTCGGATTATTATCATAGACCCTTTCTAGAAACTCCTGGTTGTTGCATCTGGCGTGAAGGAATGGGCCTAGGCTGGAGAGGTTATCTTAGAAAGTAATTAGCCCCAAGGATGTTCAGCAAGAGAATAAGATATTATGCTAGTACCGGAGGTTAAAAGGGACTGAATTGTAACAGTATAGCAGCTATTATAAGTAACTAACCAGATGGATGTTTATATGCAGGTAGCGCATTAATGAACATGATTTAACTTATAAAATTATGGAATTATTCCCGCATATGCTAATACCAGGGTGATTTCACCTCGGTCATTGTCGCCAATTGCTAAAGCTGCCTAAAGAGGCAGCCTACGCAAGTTGCGAAGTAAAGATTTATCCTCCTGTTCTCCAATTTAAGTCTGTTCAAACATATAGTCGCAAATGCATTAAGTCTGGCTACAGAAATATGAAATGCATATAATAACTCTATCTCCTTTTCAATTATTATATCTATAATCTGCTATCGTTATCCTTTACTTACATTTCTATTCCGTGAGGTGTAGTTAGAAACCCTCCACTCTGTTTATTGCAATACTATATTTTAGGTCGAAATTATTCGTAGGCTTAGCTTTTAATTTATAACAGTTATAATTCCTAAGGGATAAATTGGTCTATAGTAGGTTTATATCAATGGATATATCAAATAGTATAAAATACTATATTTCTTTATACTAAGTAGAATAAATTAAGTATATTTAAGTAAAGATATAGTATTCAAGGTAACTATAGTAAAGTAGGTATTAAGTGGTTCTCTATATGTAGAAGTAATTAAATTTAATAGGGCGGAAATTATAAGTTATATGTATATAACTGGAGGGATCATAATACTATTAAGTCTAGAGTAGGTTAATGAAATCAACTCTATTAAAGTTAGCTTAGTTATTAGTTACTAGGGCTATAGCTACAGCACTCTTTACTACTACTCAGTCAATATCTTAAAAGGTAATTATACAGACGGCTTATTATGTGTTTGCTGAATGGGAGCTATCTCAAAACATGAAGAAGAGTTTGCTGAATAAATTTCTACCCTGTCTCTGGACTCGATGACTCCAGATCATCGCTGCGGCTCTTACTCTTAGCATAAAAATACGGCCGCTCGCCGACGCTTACAGCCCTGACCCCTTCTCTTGCACCAAAATCACCGTACAGGTAGTCCGGGGTAGCAGCATGGTAGGTGCAACGATTATCCCAGATGGCGATGTCGTTGACGTTCTGCCAACGGCTTCGAACTTGCAGGTCATGATTCTCTATGACAAGCCGAAGAAACCAATCCAGAAAGTTCTTTGACTCGTCCTCGCTCAGCCCGTTGATATGGCTGACGTGTTGTCCGATGGCGTAGATGCTTTTCCAGCATGTGACTGGGTTCGTGCGGACAACGGGGTGGATGGCTTCAAGCAGTTCACCTTTGTTCTCTGGGGCACCGCGCTCACCGCTGTACATTTGCAGCCCGTTGTCCCGTGCGTTCTGATTAAAGCCGGGCTGTGCGTATGTTGCTGTGAGCGTTTCGAGAAAGGTTCGTAGCGGATACGATATCCTATCGTAAACTTCATATCCCGATGCCCAAAGAGTATCTAGAGTCGTAAGTACGTGTCTATCGATAGGCGAGGCCTGGGTATTCATGCGAACCTCCACCAGTCTTCGGCAACTGAAGCATCCGGAGCAGAGTGTAGTCGCTAGGAACAGGTTCAAAAGCGATATCTGAGTGCCACTGGTTGCGCTGGGACTGCTTCCTCTCCAAGAAGCGTGATGTGTTGAGTTTCTTGGCTTGCTCTGATTAAACTATACTTATCTCGTCGTCTTTATAGCTGCTGATATTGGAGTTGTTGACAGGATGGATATGTAGCTTGGATGTGGATGGTTTGCCAGATAATTCGCCGAGGCGCTGAGCAAGCTCTTTTTGTAAATCATTCGTAATGTTATCTTGTTTCCGGAAGAACACTACTCCTCTTTGTGAAACTAAGATATATTTATTGATTTGGACTTGATTGACGGGATGGCTATTGCACATCAGATGGTGCTTGTGGAAGCATTTGAACTTACTAATGATAGCCAAATCTCGAATCAGATCATCGGAATTTGAAGCTCGAAGAATGCTGGCTAGATCGACGTCGAAATACTCACGCCCGATGATTGGCGTCAAATCAACATGTTCAAACTGATCGAAGGAGCCCCTACTCTTAAGGGGCTCACGGTGGCTTGAAAGGACAGGGGGATAGTCTCCCTTTGGAGGAACAGATGAGCCCTCGTTGCCGAGTTTAGAGGAAGGACGTGCCATTGTGACAAGATAGTGAGTGGATTAAGAATCTAGTAATGCAAAGACGAGAGACTACTACTATCCTATCCCTCCTTGAAAAATCTTATAGGTAATTCGCGCATGCGGGCCAAGTATAATGCACCTGCAGGTCTACTCCTCACCAGTATGATTGGCCACATGTTGCCAATAGGGCGTGTTTGACATGCCATGGTATTTAACGCGCTTGATAAGCGGATGTCTTAGACAAGCGAGTGTCCTAAAAATCTGTAATAGTCTCGTTATGTAACTAGGTATATAGATAATAGCCTCTCAATTGGTAACAAGACTGCAGCTTGCCCTTCAGCCTTGTGTACGAGATTTCCCAACGAAAACCCCTCTTTCGAGGGGTGACACGTCATCGAGGCTTTTCCAAAGGTCGGTGGTTCAAACCCTCCTCCGATATACTCTCTGTAAGCTCTATACGGTAACGAGAGTTCTTGCAGAAAAGAAGCCAATAGCAGTATCGTAAGCTTGGCTTCCGTACTGGCAATAAACTCTTAGATGAAAACACCACTCCCCGGATGTATCCTATCCCCATGCCTAATAGACTTCTCGCGGCAGAGCATATCTCCGGCAGCCTCCATAAGGCCTAAAGCCTTCTTTATAGATTCCTTCTGCTAACTCTAAGCTGAGAACCTGCTTCCCACCATATGGGCACTGGCATAGGGTACAATCGATTTGTGGCCCTTGTACTCCTCATCCTGCACGAAAGCTGCATTTGCCTACCCGGGTTTCTTCAAGGGAACCTTTTCTTCGAACCACTTGGTCGCTTAACTTTCTAAAGTAAGATCTGTATTATATGTCTTAAATACGAAGCTGGTCGACACTTTGCCGAGAATCTAGTCATCAACTATACAAAGAGCGGCAATAGTCCTTTGTATACCTGGCTTATTATCGCAGAATCCATCTAGACCCGCTATAAAATATACTTTTCTATCCAATAATTCTTCTCTTCCTTAGTGCTGGCATAACACCTGCGAATCATTATAGCTATATCTTCGCATATCTGGTCGGTCTCAATACAAAGGCTGCAATAATTTATATTCTCTGCGTATCGTTCAAGATACAACATTTCAAGCCAGATCAGGATTCTCTACGCTAACCCAGAACCTACAGCAATGAGCTTTCAAGATTATAATCTAAGACGGTGTTATCGAAAACAAACAAAGCTGATAGCCAAGACTAGCCCATCTTTCAAGAGTACTACCTACTTTACACCATAGCTTCATATTTATTTTATAATCCTTATCTCCCTTTTTAAAGGTTACCTAATCATCAAGATAATCAAATATGGCCTGTCGCTTACTGATCGAACTAGTAGCTATATAGGGTGCTTAAACAGTGGCTAGTGTCTCTCAGTATCATTATCGGGGGCTGGTCTGAGATGTTCTGGCCCCTGAAGCTAGGAGGGAGAGTTTGCTTTCGCTTTGGAGGTGGCTATACGTCCCCTGGGTCCTGCCGTTGATAGTCCGACCGCCTCTTGGAGGGCAGATGATTATTCCTCCATTTGTCAAGGCCAGGCTGTTCTTGTTGACGAGACTCGTGATTGACTATCTCTGTGCCCTCTTTCTGTATATGTCTGAAACGTGAGATCATCTCTTGCTGCTCCCTTTCAACCTCTTCAACCTCCCAGCTTAGATCATATAGTCGATCACGACGAATAGACATTGACCGTTGTTGTGGAGTAGAGCTTGGCGATACAATCGGTTGCGTGAGGGATCTGCGTGATGTGCTTTCTGGAACATCGGGGGTGGAGGCTTAGTCTGAGGACGACGACGATGATGGTATCACTATTGATGTGCTGGCCCGTCGGCCTTCGTTTACCTTTCTGACTTGAGAACCACTGAGCGGGCTAGACCGGGCATTCCGTTTGAACAGACTCTCTACGCGTGGGGTATGTTTCAGAAACTAGGCAGATGGAGGAACTCGTGCCATCTTGATGAAGCCCATCGATAAAGTTCGAGCAGCTGCGGCTGTAACTTTGTTGGAAATGCACCATCTAGACCATAGGTCCTGGCTCGTTGCAGCGGACGGTGCCCGCTCTGCCAAGCAAAAGCAACATTCCGGCATAAGTATATAGTAACTTGAGTAAGACCACTAACTAATCTCACTAGAGCTCTTGTTTGTTTATTCTTATATTCTTAGCTGTATTTTGCTGTCTGCCTTATATGTGTTTTTTTAGTTCCTCCATTGAGGCCATGCCTGAGAAGGTCCATCTAGGTGTTTTTCAAATGCTATTGTCTTTGACATTATTCCGTGAAAGTTGGGAAGGCACCATGAATCGACAATCGATGCCCACTTCTACTGAAAATCATTGACTATCTGTCAATCATCGTAGGTCTATCACGCTTAACACGCTCAAAATCTCATCCCAGGTCTATTACTATCTTTAACTAGTTCAGCAGCAGGTGCCGTCTTGGGTGGAGGTTAGTAGCTTGGCCCAAACTACCAACGATAGGGATTAGAGTTCGATCGTCTTGAGAAAGTAAATGGCAAATTCCGTTGTTAGAAACACTAAAGAACTGAATCGGGAGGGTGGTCGGCAGCGGTCGGCCCTCTCCTGAATATCTCGCCCATGTCTCATATAAGTGATAGTTCATCAAATATTTGCTCAAATAGCTTAATCACGACGAATTTAAAGGCACGCCATTGCATTGTCGAGCTGCCGGATATGCTAGGTAATAGTAGTTTCATTTATGACGCTATATTATTTACCAATAACGATACGCGAAAAAGGACCCGTTACAGTAAAGGAAGTCTTTAAGCACTGTATTAGAATGCGGCTATGCTCTATTGTCCATTTCTTAATATTAGTATATAAAGATTATGCAAGATAGTCCTTGAAGTAAAATATAGTGAACATGTTATATAAAAGCAAAAGTATGCGTTTATAAGCACAGATAGATCGTCGATCAAATTGGGACAGGTCAATCTTAACAGTATGGATTGTAAGGGAATAGCTAAGCAGTAGACAGGGGTATTCGTCAATTGGGGTACACAACAAATGGGAATAGAAGGGGAGGATAATCTCCGTGCCCGGTGCTTTAAAAGCTCGCATCACTACATGACAGGGTACGCGTCATCCCCGTGATCCTATTGGAGACTGCAGGGAACAGCTCTTTGAATTGACAGGATATTACGTTTATGTTCCTCTTAGTAAACCGATAAATAACACATGAACCAGTTTGCAGACTGAAAAAAGCCTCATTCAATAGTTGTTTTGTTAGTACCGCGTTTGTTGGTGTCTTTTACTGCAGTAATCGTTAGTGTGATGCAATGACAACGGTGAGGCTTGGTCTATGTCGAAGTAGAAGCTGGGAATATCAATAATCTATCACCTCCACATAGTTCCACCGATCCGGTTGACCATTATCACAGTGCCACGATTGTTTAGCTGTGAACATTCTGGACCTGCGAAAGAGCGCCGAAGCTCGGTCTAGACCGTGCTTTTACTTGAGTGGGCTGGGGGTCAAGTGGCAAGATCCTGTTTTACGCCGTTAAAGTACGGAGATCGCCGTTTGATCATTTCAAGTATAGGGCTGTACGGCGCAGGCAAGATGGCTAATTCCGTTTAGGAACAACTGTCTAAAAACTAACAGGGACTCCAAGGTTGAGCGGTAGAAGAAGCTTGATACCCCTGCGCAATAGTAGTCAGGAGACTATTTCAAGGGTTTATGTGGCGCATCAAGACCTGGCGTTGTGCGTGAAGACGGTGTAGGCAGCTTGGTAACATGACAGTCTATTTGGGATCATGACCTATCCTTGTAAGCTTCGTGCTGGCCTTAAGGCTCTCAAGAGATAAACAAACCAACCCTAATGGAATTGAAGTCTACGATCCGCCATACAATAGCTTAGACAGCATCAGTCGGTAGATTCCCCTCACAGCGTCTTCAGGCTGTCTATGGCGTGGGGAGTGATTTTCGCTGTAATTGTGAGGGTCGTGGCGTTGATGCATCTATTGTCCGTGAATCAGGTGCTTGTTGGATCTTTGAGGTTTATTGTTTTTTCCGGGGAAAAAGCAACTTAGCATTAACATGTTTTACCCACAAAGGCGATTCTGGACTCTGCTTCTGAGTTTTAGATCTGGACCTGGATTTTTCTGGTAGAGGGTTGTCTTCTCTCAAGATCAGCCGAGGGTGCACGTCACTCCCAGCTGCTAACAGGGCCGTGGCGAGCTCCATAGCCAATTTGAGTTAGGTGTCAATCAATAGTGCCTCAATAGATTAGGATGCGCCGTACAATCTCGGAATAGCCGTTCCATTAAGGTAGAACATGCTGTGGGGCATAAACTTAGTCAGTTGTATACGTGGCGTTACCAACGGACGATTTGAGACTCCTATACGGCGAGGGTTATTCCCTGCTTGGCTGGGTAGCAAAGGCTGGAGGCCCTACCGTCCTATGACGTAACCGATACCATGGAATTATTCACTGACTTCTAAACGCAACTGCTTGCCTGCGTGGCGAATACTTGCGCATTTTCTCTTTGCAATCATATGAAAGTGATAAATAATTCCGAATCAAGTGTAAGTTTTAACATTAAAATGAACACTAAGGCTCGCCGTTGGACCGCAAAGCAGGGATTTGCCAGCTCCGACTATAGTATACGTGTTAGTCGTGCGTAGCGTATAAACTATCGATTTCTTACAAAACGTTCCTTATCACTAGAATGGCTTTCAATACATTACTGCGACAAGTGTCGAAACCCCTGTAGCAGTTGGCAGCTGAAAATAATAAGCTAACCTTTCCCCCTTGCCACCAATAGGTGCTTAATTTAGTCACGTCAAATCGAGAAAGCTGGGGTTACTGTTTATCTGGACTCCACCACAAGTAATGAATCTAAGAAGAGGACATTGAATCTAGAACCCGTTTCACCGGAACATGGCCTAATATTGCCTAACATGAAGCGTATAGTGTCTATGCAGTATGCGGCTGTGATAGACTAATGTTTTTCTTTGCCGCGCTGTAAGTGATAAGTGTAGTTATCACGTTCGGAGCCCCTAATAGTGGCAAGGCGAACCCAAACAGTTATTTAAACCGTTTCTTCTCTTCACATCTTATCCCTTCTTCCAAGCACCTTTATCAAGCTTCTCATTGTTAATTACTTACTCTTGCATTTTCAACGACAAAACTACTTGGCTATTAAGGCTTTGAACAGCCATGAAGTACTCTACGATCCTCAGCCTGACGGCCATATTTACTGGCTACGTCTTGGCCGACACCCCCCCTACTTGCAGCACTACTGGGATCAACACTCCTGTCAAGTCTAGCTGCTGTCCTAGAGCTCCCTCGAAGCGTCTCAGACGCTCTGCTAGGGCGATCTTTGCCCGCACGGATAGCCCAACCTGCCCAACTCCCACGTTTTATGGAGACTCTTGCTGTACTCACGAATTTGCCAAGCCTACTCTTAATAAGAGCACTTTTAATCTTCAGTGTGGTGCCAATGGGGTGGCAGATATTGTCAATGACGCTGTCAAGGTTGAAATTGTGGGATGCAATACCGCGGCTGATCTTGATAAGGATACTTGCATTCTAAAAGTTTCCTCTACTCCAGTTGGCACCATCACCGACACTCACTTGGAGATCTCGACTTCTGCCTGGACTAGCACAAGTTATCCAGGTAATGCTCCCGCCTCATGGACATACACTTCATACTGCGACAAGACGACTGGTGTTTGTCAAGTGCCAATTAAAGAGTTCGGAAGCCGTGTCTCGGCAATTGATGAGATCGGAGGCCCTATCTCGGCACTTTGCGGCGAGAAGCTGTACATTGCCTACCATGCTTCTACCAGTGACGGCACCACGTCCAAAACCTGTACCGGTGATGGGGCCCTTATTCCTGGCCAGCCTGGCAAACGCTGGTGGGAGTACCTCACTTTGGACTTTACTTGTCCCCAAACCTGCGACGGCTGGTGTTGCTGCGAGCAGCCAGAGCAGCCAGAACCGCCTAAGCCGTCAACCAAAGTCTGTGATATCGGCACCGCGTTTGGCTACGCCAATGGAGCCAAAAACCTCAACGGGAACACCATTGGTCCGGCTGTATGTGACGCCAACCGCTGGGGTTGGTATTTCTTTACCAGCGAGACTTCACTAAGCGGGAAACTTATCGTCGGCGCCGGTGGCAACGACCTCACAAAGGGAACCCCTGTCGGAACCTGGTCAGCTGCAATCGAAGGGTCTTCTATTACGTTCAACTATGAGTTGTACGATGACAATACTCACGGACATTTTGACCTCTCCTCAGTACATGTGTACGCTTCATGCACTGCACCTACAACATGCGCTCCCGGGAGATTCACATCCAAGGATGATAGCCTGACGGGCAGTTCGGACACTTCATATTCTAAGACATTCTCAGTTGCCGGTCCTACCTGCTCAACCTACTACCTGATCTTCCACGCGACGGTCAACCAGCAGATCCTATCGACTGACACTTGCCCGACCCCGGCGAATTAAGCAGATTAGGGTAGACAATGAACTCGTTGGTGGTGGTTGGAGTTTTGCGCCTGCCGCTAGTGATCGTTCATTATTGCTGTTACTACCTGCAAGGGACCTATATTAGCAAGAGTGAGAGATAATATATCTACCGTATTGCAGCATAGTATAAGTTGAATGTTATTACTTATTATAGCTATTCAAGTTCTGTTAATGAATACAATGAGCGCTTATGTGATAACTAATTATAATCTCATATTGGTATTAAATGACCTGTAGGTTGCCCAATGCAGAGTTATATGCTAGTCCAGACCTTTATCGAATGGTAGGAAAACCCCCGCTTTAGTAGCATGACTCCTAAGGCGCTCATAAGGGAAACAATTGAAAAAATTGTGAGAAATGCTACAATTATACTCATTCATATCATTAGTATGCCATAGACACAGCAGGATTATAATGGAGCAGCGCACGATCAGTAAAAAGGAAAGACAAGTGATATCCTACCGTTGTGTTGGTCAGGTTCCTCACACTCGGTTGGGAACCAAAAGGAGTCTTTTCATTCTTATCAAGTTCTGGTCGCATCCTTGCATCGATGTTCTCCTAATTTCCACTGAACCGGAGGTCATAATCCTGCTCAGCATCGATGTCAGGAAGTGGTACAGGGTACGTATCACGGACCAATGCTAGCTTTTTGAGTCTTTCGAGCTGGCTAAAGTGATGGCGCAGTTCCTCGTAATTGTCGAGCCACTGATGCCGTCTTTCGGAACAAATGCCATCACAGGAAAAAGGTTGTTTGCCCTGTGTGTAGTAAGAACATATGCAGCGCAGCCTGCGGCTCCACTCACTTTTCCGTAGTCCGATGGTATTGCAATGCTGGACTGCCAATACTATCGCTGGTCCAGTGGGCTTGCGACCTATAGTGATCATCCCGTGGCAATATGCTCGAAGTGCAGATTTTATGGCGTAGCCCAGACTGCCGTCTTTATTGGCATGTTATCTCTTGACCGAAAACAGTAAGGTTTGCCATAAATCAGGGAAGTGTTACTCTAAACGGTGATATGTATTGCCCTCCGCTTCATATTACCCAACCACAAAGAATCTTCCTGTTTATGGCTTGCCCGTGGCTTCAACCACCTGTAAGGAGTACATTACTTGCCCTAACGTTAACTGTACTGCCTTTAGATTGTGGACCTGAACCGCTATTCGTATTCTTAGAATTCGGCGCAGGCTCTGTCTATCTGTTTGGCAGGTATACAGCGCCACAAGTGGATGCTATTATAATGTGACGGCACTTATAATAGTTTAGGAGTAGGAAGTTCTAATTATAATGCATAATCCAAATAATTAAATATATAAGGTATATTAATATATATTATTTACCTTTAGGGTATATTAAATAGAATTCTAAAATAAAACTATAATTTACTTAATTAACTAACTGATACAATAAATATATC
>JAAVUC010000269.1:0-19113 GCA_014898925.1 Fusarium nelsonii
GCCCAGCCCAGCCCAGGCGACTTCCTTCGTTTTCGCTTAAGTCAGTTTCAAGAAAGCCAATGCAAGAGATAATTTCTGGTTGCCCTGCTACACTTTAAACACCTGGTTCTTTTTTAATTCTTTGAGTTATTTTTATTTCATCGACCTCCATAGAAAAAGGACACGACAAGAATACTCACATTCCTTCTCCAAACATTGCATTGCATCTCTTTTGTCGCTGTCTCTCCCTTGGACTACTGTCCTGTCACCATCCACCACTACTTGTCTGACACGCCTGGAATTGGACCCTCACTCAGCTGGATACAAACTAACATCATTTGCATATTAGTCCTGTGCATGCGAATAGGAGATAGGAGACAAATATCCACCGAGGGGCCTCAATAAGAACACACCAAGTTCTCACTGGTACCATCACTGTACCTTTCAGTACCTTTCCAAGGTACGAGAAAAAGTTCGTTCTGAACGGAAGCCATCCCAGCCTCATCGCTCGTTCCCTCGTTCTCTCTCGGACCTTTCGGACAGGATTTGGGTGCTTGTGAACCCCGGTCTCCGCCACGCCCACTCCTCGCTCACACCCCCACGACCCTCACAGGTCAAGTCCCGTCTGTCAGCCAAGACCACACACAGCTCGGTCTTTGGCTTTGCTCGGAGTCGGGGACGGACTGGACTCCTCCCACAAACTGCGCGTGGCCGACCGCCCGCGCAATCCGGTCTATCTTTTTCAAAAAATTCTCTAGGGACTGGTTGCCCACGCAGTATGGAAGATGTCGGCCTTCAAGTCATTTCCTACCGTCCGGGGCGAAGGTGGTCTGTCTAAACGACGCGACTCTTCAGCCCTTTCCACCCTTCCCGAGTCTGAACCTCAAGTGCGACGCCAGAGCCTTGCTGCTCGTTCCGATTCCCAAGGTACGTCTTTCTATATATATAATAACTTCTTACCCATGCCCCTCCGCTTGGCCCTATGGCCAAGTCACAATACCCTACTATAGAAACACCGAGGCGCATGTCTGCTCTAGTCCGGCTTATGCAGGGACTTGTTGCTACTGGAGCTTCATATGCACCTCAGGTTCTAATCTACTGGCCATTATCAAGCTGCCTATACATGCTACTATATTACTCCGTAAGCTTACGATTAGTCAAAGGTGCTGGTACTTCCCTGGACCTCCCATCGAGCAGGCTCTCGACTACACAACCATCTCTGTCCGGCTCTCAGAATGCAAAAGAAACCAAGGACAAGAAACCATCCTTTAGACCAATTTCTCCTCCTCCTCCTCCCAATGCTGGGCTTGACCCTTTAAGCACGGTTAGTATTTGCGACGGGTTGAAGATGTGGTGGGAGTGCGGCTGGACCACAACTAACACGGGCACTTAGCAAATCTATCTGCGCACCAACAGCAACACCGCAGAGCCTACTATTGCGCAACGACTTCGAAGCCAGGGTCGATCTGAAAGCGACAATATCCAGAGACAAAGCTCCGAAATTAGCAATTCTGCTGGTACACCCCAGGACTCTAGCAAGGACCGAAGGAAAGGAGTATCCTTCCTTAGTCGACTGGGAATGCGCGGAAGTTGGAGGAAAGATGATGACGTGCAGGACTCCGACTCCGAGTTGGGTGAACTACGAACCGATGGAACTTATGCTCGAGCTCTCACGTCCGTCGTCGGTGCAGGCGGCGGATACATACCACTACACAAGGAACCTCCACGATACATCCGAGTCAAGGCTCACAATAAGAAAGAAAGAGAGTACAACCACTTGTTCCTTGCGCAAGAACTTACAGCCTCCGAGCACAAACCTCAAAACACTCACGGCCGAGCGGTAGCAACAGCAGTTGGGAGCAAGATCCTCAGAGGTGGCGATGCCATTTGGGCAGCCGAATTCAGTTTGGATGGACGATACCTAGCTGTTGCAGGGAAAGACCAAATTGTTCGTGTGTTTGCCGTTATTTCGACCCCAGAAGAACGTAAAGCACACGAGGAAGAAGAAGCACAGAATGGCGTGGATGGCGAGAAACTCAGTGCTCCGGTTTTCCGTACCAAACCCGTCCGAGAGTTTAAGGAACACACAGGCGAGGTGCTTGCCTTGAGTTGGAGCAAGAACAACTTCCTGCTTTCCTCATCTATGGACAAGACTGTCAAGTTGTGGCATATGAGCAGGAATGATTGTCTGTGCACCTTTGTTCACAAGGATCTGGTTACGTCAATCGCTTTCCACCCTACGGATGATCGATTCTTTCTTGCGGGATCGCTGGATGCGCAACTACGATTGTGGAGTATTCCGGATAAGAACGTGGCTTTCCAAGCGCCGGTAGGCGAGTTTATCACTGCCGTGGCATTCTCTCCAGATGGCAGTATAGCCATCTGTGGTGTCCTCAGCGGCTTGTGCACCTTTTATGCTACCGAAGGACTAAAGCTCAAGTATCAAATACATGTGCGGTCTTCCCGAGGCAAGAACGCCAAAGGAAGCAAGATTACGGGCATTCGAACTATGACCATACCAGAAGGACCTGAAGCTGGGCAAGTAAAGGTTCTCGTTACCTCTAATGATTCCCGAGTTCGAATTTACAACTTGAACGACAAGGTGATCCAGGTCAAGTATAAGGGATTGGAAAACCAGTCAAGTCAGATCAATGCGCGCTTTAGCGACGACGCAAACTACATCATCTGTGGAAGTGAGGATCGCAAAGCTTATATCTGGAAGGTTGGTTCCCAAGATGAGATCAAGGATAAGCAACCTTACGAATCGTTCGATGCTCACCCTGAAGTTGTCACCACGGCTTTGATGGCACCCACAAAGAGTCGGCAGCTATTGAGTGCCTCAGGCGATCCCATCTACGACCTGTGCAACCCGCCACCTGTGACATTGCGAAGTCTCGAAGAGAGTACACACAGTCAATCAGCCCCGTCTGAGGAGGAGAATGGCGACTCGCTTCACAGCAGCAAACGTCCGGAGGAGACACCCGCATATGTCGAGCGCTCCAGGCATCTGGACGGAAATATTATCATCACCACTGACAGAACGGGCAAGATCAAGGTGTTCCGACAGGACTGCGCCCATAAGAAGCGACAGCAGGGATTGTGGGAGTCAGGCTCTAGATTGTCTCATCGTCTGTCCGGCGTTGGTAGAAGTGGAAGTGTCATGACTAGGACGAGTGCAAGCAGTCGTGTGCAATCAAGACGTGGCTCTCTCACCATTCCTGGTCCTAACCCGATCCAACTCCAACACGCTTCCGACAGAATCAACAGTTGGCGGCACGATATCGATGGAGGACGACCCAGTCTGAACACAACTCCAGCAAGAAGCGAGCGGTCTCTGTCCCCCAATAAACAAGCCCAATCACCTGTCCATTCAGCTGCAAATCTGGCGGCAGAATCTCGAAAACAATCTTACGCATCGAACCCGATCACTCGTCCCACACCGACAAGTCCCGCTGGCAGTGGCATGTCGCACCGTACGACAATTAGAAGAGCTTCAAATGACCGGGATAGAAGCAATAGCATCACAAGTCCACCAACACCAAGCTTCAGTCTCATCAGCGCTTCTGATTCGGACGGTCTGAATGACAGGGAAGGCAGTTTCTGGAACCTGAGCCGATGGCGAAGTTCTCGCCAGAGCATGCGTCATTCCTCTGTGTTGTCGAGCCCCAGTGGATCTCCAAACCCTGTTCATACTCGGTCTGGGAGTGATTTTCTCAGCGTTAAGGATCGATCATCCCTACGAATGAGTTTGGGTATCAATGACTCGAAACCTACTCGTGAGGAGGTTGCCAATCGACGCAAATCAGCAGGGCCTCGGCTGACATCCAGATTGTCAGTGCAAGGCGATAACAAAATTGGGGTTGAAGAGGAAGTTGAGACACCTGAGCAAGTCACCCCGACTAAGAAACGGGTGGACTCTGGCGTCGGACGTATTAGCGATGAGTCGACGAATTCCGCTATTCGGTCGTAGCTCTGAGTGATTGTCTCGAGTTGAACTATTTTGGTAGCATACAGAGGAGTTGGCGTTTTTGTTTTTGTTTGTTGGTCTATTCAGACCCAGGCCGTATACCATTTGGAAAGGCGTCTGATGGAGTTTTATGCTGCCGAACACATGTACCATAGCACACTTGGCTTTTCCTTATTTCGAAGATGAGCAACAGGAATCTGATGGAAGGGTTGAAAAAATGGGGGCTGATGAGAAGATTCTCCAGAAGCGAGAGGAGTATGATGAGGTACGAGATCCGATATCATACCAAACCGAGACGTGTTCTCAAATCACACGGCGTTTAGCAAGCCACAGCGTACATTTACTTGATTATCTTGTATATAAATGCAAATACCATCAATGTCGAAAAGACAGAGGTTGTAACATATTTTCACGAGTGAACTTGAACCGTGCAATGAATGAAGTAATGAGATCTATTCTTAGCTAACCGGTGCAGGCCATCCTGCTCAAAACCTATGCTTTTGCATAGTCAAAGCCATAATTCTAGCTCATGATGATTTGTGCAATTGTGGTGATGTGTATTGCCCGTCTGGTGCGCCTCGTTTCTAGGGGTATCCTTGCGAATCTGCGCTTTTTAGCGCCGCTGCTTTGTAATATTTTCTTTCTTTGCGAGACAAGTCGTCATTTAGAAGTTCTCGTCGGTCTTGAGGGTGTTCTCCTCAGCGGGCTTCTCCTCAGCAGCAGGGGCAGCACCACCCTCGAGCTTCTTGGCGTAAGTCTCGATAGCGGCAGTCAGCTTGGGAGGAACAGCACCCATCAGGTCGCTGGCCTTGTCGCCGTTCTCGAAGAAAAAGAAGGCGGGGATGGAGCGGATGCCGAGCTCAAAGGCGAGATCAGGAACATCATCGGTGTCGAACTTGGCGAAGGCGTACTTGTCGGAGGTGTGCTTCTCGGCCTGCTTCTTGAAGATGGGGGAGATGGCCTTGCAGGGACCGCACCACGAGGCGTGAGCCTGGAGGGCGACGTAGGGGGTGTTCTTGACGAGCTCGTCGAACTGAGCCTTGGAGGTGATTTCGGTAACGGGAGAGGAGGCCATTGCGAAGGTTTTGTGAGGTGTCTTTGTTGACGAGGTTGAAGTTGTGTTGATGGTGATTGAAAGTTGAGGGGTTTTGGTGGGGGGAGGTTTTTGGTTTATATAATAACTATTTCGATGGAGGGGTAGAAACAATGCGAAGTTGGATCTAAAGTTACGGTGGAGGAGTGGATACGTTTTATATATTATCAGTTGATAGCAATCAGAATTTCTAGAAGCTCCAGCCAGGTTCACGATTACATTATTTGGTTTGATTACTGTACAGGAATTTCCAGAATCGGGAGTCGGCGCGGGTGATGAACGAGCCAGGCTGTATGACACAATCGTAGTCAATTGTGAAATTTCGGAGGGCGTGTGACGTGGGGTGCCCGAGTGCCGGTAACCAGGTACAGTAGAGTGAGAGAGAGACTGATTTGGAATCCAACATCTAATTGCTTTAGATTGGGTGCTGACAAAAGCAGCCTGAGTCGAATTGTCCAATGGGCCGAGGCAAAGGGAACTGACAATGCATGTCAAACCATTTGGAATCATGGTCCCGGATCTGCGAGTACGACCGAACGGGTGATATGGGGCGATGCATGAATTTATCAGCAGTGCTGATACCGATACAGGGTATCAAGTTGGAACTTGGAATCAGGTTAAGGCTCATAAATTGGTGGGCAAGATTTATTTTTAACAATTCAGTAGCTTGAGAAGACGCATGTAACAACAACGAACCTATTCCGAGTATTCAACTTGTGTTCAAAAAGTATCATCATAATACTGTTGCCCTCGTCGTATGTTATTTATTCATGCTTTCAAGTTTAAAGCTCTGCGCCGGTAAATCTCCGGCTCCAGCCCCGCGTCATGGCGGGGTTCCCTTGGTCTCCAATTTATTTTTTTCCTGCCGTCCATGGAGGGGCACCAAAAAAAGACGGCGATAACAAAAATTCAGTCCTTTTTTGTGGTTTCAAAGTGTGCAGATCACCACAAATTATTCCAACCTTCCCAACCAGAAATCATGTCGAAGCGAACAGCTGATGCCGACCACGGCGATGCGCTCAAGGGCGGCGAGCGTCCTGAGAAGATGGACATTGACGACAACACCAGGGAGATGGGAGAGTTCGAAGATGAGTTCGAGGACGAGTTTGAGAGCGAGGATGAGATTCTAGAGGCTGGTGTTGATGGACGACCTGATGCTGAGCGCGAGGCTGAGGAGAAGGGTGAGTTGTCTCTTCAATATGAAAACTGAAAATATGGTCTAATAATGACATTGCAGACGCTATGGAAGTCGACCAAGGAACATTCATCGTCGGACGAAGCAAACTCGAGCCCGGCCAGACTCTCGCTCCCGATCTGACCACCTACGAGATGCTGCACAACCTCAGCACCCCCTGGCCATGCCTGTCCTTCGACATTATCCGTGACAACCTCGGCGACAACCGCAAGGCCTACCCCGCCACCATGTACACCGTCTCTGGCACCCAGGCTGAGACCGGAAAGGACTCGGACAACCAGATTATGGTTATGAAGTTCAGCGGTCTGAGCAAGATGGACCGTGGCGATGAGGGCTCCGACTCGGAAGACGACGATGACGAGGACGCTGATCCCATCCTCGAGAGCAAGTCGATTCCTCTCAACTCTACCACCAACCGTATCCGCGCCCATCAGTTTCCTAGCCAGGAGGCTGGACGACCTGGAACCACACTCACTGCTACCATGACCGAGTCTAGCAACGTCTTCATCCACGACATTACTCCCCACCTTGCTTCCTTCGATAACCCTGGTACTACCATCTCCGCTCAGCAGAACAAGCCCGTCTCTACTATCCGCGCACACAAGAGTGAAGGTTACGCTCTTGACTGGTCTCCTCTTGCTCCCAACGGCAAGCTGCTCACCGGTGACAACGACGGTCTCATCTACGTGACAACACGCACCGACGGAGGCGGCTGGGTCACTGACAACCGACCTTTCCAGGGCCACCAGAGCAGTGTTGAGGAGTTGCAGTGGTCACCATCCGAGGCCTCTGTCTTTTCCTCTGCATCAAGTGACGGTACCATCCGCATCTGGGACGTGCGATCCAAGTCCCGCAAGCCCGCTATCACCATGCAGGTATCAGACGTCGACGTCAACGTCATGTCCTGGTCTCGCCAGACAAACCACCTCCTCGCCTCCGGTGACGACAACGGTACCTGGGCCGTGTGGGATCTCCGACAGTGGAAGGCCAGCTCCGAGAAGCCCCAGCCCATCGCCAGCTTCAACTTCCACAAGGAGCAGATCACCAGCGTCGAGTGGCATCCCACCGACGACTCCATCGTTGCCGTTGCCGCCGGCGACAACACCGTCACCCTGTGGGATCTGGCTGTCGAGCTGGACGACGAGGAGAGCAAGGACACAGCCGGTGTCAAGGACGTACCGCCCCAGCTGCTGTTCGTGCACTACCTCAAGGACGTCAAGGAGGTGCACTGGCACCCCCAGATCACCGGAAGCTTGGTCGCCACGGGAGAGGAGTTCAGCGTCTTCAGGACGATCAGCGTATAATGTGCGACTTCGCGCGCGGGAGTTTGTTGCGTGGCAGATACTACTAGGACGGAAAAGTTTAGACAGGTTCCAGGGAGGAATCTGCTATTGATTGAACGGCATGGCACGGCGCATAATGAAATCTACGTTATTGATTTGATAGATGAAATGGAAACGTTTTTTTGGCCTTGGATACACCCACCTGGTTCAAGGGTTTGTGAACGTGTTTGATGCTCTTTGACCCTTCCCCTGAGCTGGATATGGCATTACTGCTCATATGCCAAGTCCTTAAGACGACTTCTTGTTCTAGGGTATTTCCCAGACTGAAGTCATCAACGCCAGTGGTATCTCCGTTCAGCGGTGTTCTGCCAAGAAGATGCCATTTTAGACCCAAAGGCCGAGCAAACACCGAGAAGTCGCTCAGTTTGGCTGATCAAAAGCTCAGATAGCGGTTCCTTAGCCTGCTTCATCTTTTTCCAACTGATGTTCCAATATCACACTATACTAGCCTACCGGTGTACCGCGAGACTAGAAAATAGTTAGTGAAACTAATCCAATTGTTCACAAAAGCACCGAAATTGCATCTTCCCCCTAGGGCTGAGACTAATAATCTGCTCGTCAGGGTCCAGTAGCCGCTAAACAAGTAAGCTCATCACCAATTGACTCAGGAACAAACCCCTGGATAGTCAAGCCCTCGGTGATCCTTTCTGTTCACGCTTGGCAACTGTACGTGCATGTCACCACTTCAGTTTGGAAGTGCCGTTTCAAGACGGACATTTGCTTTTTTCATCTTTATTTCTCCGACAATAGTTGGGGTAGCGCCACTTTGGCTGTCCTTTTTGGAAAGGGGGTGTGAAGAACGAAGCAGTGGGAAATGCGCCTCCACCAGTACGATGTCAGCTTTGGAATACGGGATGTGACTACTATAGGTATTCATATGCTTAAAACGGGGTTGAGGGCGAAAACTGGCTTGTCAGCTAAAAGTAAGCCGAACCTCTGGGCCCTTTCTGGGCTCGGTAGGGGTAGTTGTTCTGGAAGAGGGCGATAGAAGTTCGATGCATGTCTTCGGTCATGGTGTTGAGAATGTTGTACCTATATAGATCTATTGCTGGTGAGTGACAGCCCAAGTATTTGGTAGCCATCGACCCCACCAGTCTTACCACTTCCTAAGAGGATGGGCCAGAAGTACACGAGGGTTAGTGAAGAAACTATGTGCATGAGATGTAACGTTGAACTTATGCAGCCTTCGTTTGTGCAACATGCCATGCCATGCCATGCTATGTGAGATGGCCAAGGACACGCCGTCAAACGTTATTCAGTCGCCCTTGTCAACTACAGGGCTGAAGCTATGTTCATTAGGTAGTAGACGTCATGGGCTAAAGCTTCTTTTGTTGCTCAATTCTTACAATCCGTAGAATGCTGTAGATCACAGCCTATCAAGTATTCCAAAGATTAAGAGACTTTATATTGTATCAGGTCTATAAACGCTTTTAAATGACACCCTAAACCCCATCAAGATTGCGAGCTATTGCTCAGACGTTAATCAAAATTGTCTACATTACGTTTGTCGTTCAAGCATCGTGGAAATGATGCAAAATTGTCGTTTCTGGTCTAGCCAGACCAGAAGGAAATATGGCCAGAATGGCTGCAGAATAGCTAAATAGCTTTTGGCCTACGTTCAAAGCAACTCGAATTGGTCATTGAGATCCAACATCGAGTTTACTTTGACGCATCTCGGTTCTCGGCAGTGGGAAGAGCGTTCTTCTTAGCCTCAGACTCCTTGACCTTGGCCCAAGCATACACGATACCGGAAACGAAACCGATGAAGATAGCTGAGACGGATCCGAAGGTAACAGGGGCGGCGAAGAAGACGAGACCAGAGACAGCAATGGGCAGCTTGTTGAGGGCACCAACCATAGAGTAGGTGGTGGAAGAAGTAACTCGGATGCACCAGGCGGAGCAGTAAGAGATGAAGATAGCAGCGAGACCAGAGTAGATAATGCCAATCATCATACGGTTGCGGGACTCCTCGGGGAAGTTCTTGGCCAAGTTGGCGCTGGACCAGTCCTCAGTGACGAGAGAGCAGAGGACGAGGACGGGGATGGTGAGAAGGTTGTTGTAGTACATGGCTGTTGTAACATTAGCGATTGTCTAACAGGGAAATGCTTTCCTGGCTGGAGCTGCCTCATGGTATAAACTTACTGTCCCAATCCTTGAAGTTCATCTTGTGGATGACCTTGCGCATACCCAGAACGTAAGAAGCAGAGCAAAAGACGTTCATGGCCATCCAGAAGTAACCAGCGTTCAGGGTAGCAAGCGCATCATCGTCGCCAGTTGTAGCGCTGTAGTCACCGGAGATGGCGCTCTTGATATCGGCCCAAGCAGCAACAACAGAGCTCAGAACCATAAGACTGAAAGAGGCGAGAGCGGTAGGAGTGACAGAGCCACCAAACCAGAGGACCTCACCATAAGCGATAGCAATGATGGTCAGGTTCTTGAAGATGGTGTAGACAGGTACGGAGAGGTACTGCAGAGCCTTGGTACTTGTGTAGATCATACCAACAAGAACGAGCGAAATGGGGTACCCTGATAACGACTGTGTTAGCCATTACCCCTCTGTTGGGGACAGGAATGGAACTTACACTTCTTAATGCGGTCCATCTCCAGAGGAGCGAGGGACTTGATCATACCAAACTGTTTGCATGCTGTGATGGCACCGATACAAACAATTGACTAGTAAAGCGATACCGAATTAGACTTCATTCCTGAAACGCGGGGCACAGCGAAAGCTTACCTGGACAGCAAGATAGAAGAAAGTCAGGTTCCATGAAGTGCCAGAGACGACATACTTGTTGACAACAGTCATGGAAATGGATGAGAGACAGTAGGCGAGGATAGAGAAAGGGCCACTGTTCTCAATCTTGGCCATGAAGCCTCCAGGCTGCGCGGGGAGGGCATCAGTGCCAGGACCACGACCAACAAGGGAGTCGTTCTCCTTTTCGCCATCACCAATGTTGTTCTCGTTGGCGACCTCGGGCATCTTAGCCACGAAGTCGTCGTTCTTCTTGTTCTGGTCGGCCATTGTAGCGTCGCGGGGTCGGTCGCAAACGGTGAGGTCTTTTAAAAGAGTGGACGAACGGCCGAGAGTCGTTCAAATCGATTCAGTGCGTGATAGGAAAGTGACGAAGTTCAACAAGGGAACACGAGGATAAGCGATTGCGCGGGACGAGACAAGAAATGAAAGCCCAATGCGATATGGTCTCCAGATTAAATCGATCCGGTCAATTGCCAGAAGCCAGCGTGGAGATGCCAAGTTAAGTGGATAGAGAGATAAACAAGAGAATAAAAAAAAGAAGGGTGTGCAACTGTAACTGTACGGTGCAAGCCAAGGCAACGATGCATAGAATGGGTGAAAGAGGAAAAGGGGGTTTCTGTCAATGCTTGGCCAACTTGGCCACACCTCGATTTGACTAAGGCCAAATCCTGACAAGGGACCTGCCCACTGTTTTCCTGGCGCCGCGTAAGATTCATTAAGTGCATCTAATGCATATGTTCATACCCCGATACTGGCTGCCTTCCGGGAATAGCAATTCAAAGAGGGTGTCTACGTCAAAAGCCACCCTGCCACCTTACCGACTGCGGTCCCTGACAAAACCAGTGGATAAACACTCAAATAGCGAATGGAAAGGGGTTATAGCGATTCGCTGCTCAGGCTCAGGCACAGGCACAGCGTGTCGTTATCCCTGCCAAGGGCGAGCTTCATGTATGGGTTCATGGGTGCGGGCACGCGTGGCGCACTTTGAACGCATCCATCGAATGCCCCGAGTGGAGGGACTTTACCGTAATGTAGCCAGGATGCCAGGAGATGGGACCAGGATCAAATGGGGGGTCGCATCTAATCCATTCTTTTTTATCTGAGGTCCAAAGTCGTTTCGAGATGTTGGATTTAACTTGACCCTCTCTCTCTTCTATTCCATTTCATCATCGTCCTTTCCTCTCTCCATCTTGGTTTTGCTCTTTCCTAACCATCCCGTGATAGAAATATCCGGGTGTTACGCTCCTTAATCCAGTCTTCACCTCAACCTACATTCTATGAGTTCATCATGCTTCCAGCGATGAACCGCTTCGCACGCATCGCGCTAGCCGTGGTTGCTGTGCTCTTTGTCTTTGCTATATTAGTCTCTTATCAGGGCCCCGAGAGCTTCAAGGACCATCTACCAAGTGCAGACTGGCATTGGCCTTCGAAAGGCGAAAATGCTACTATCGACGAACCTCCAAAGCCCACAGACGTTGCTGGCGCCGTTGGAGCCGGCGAGGAGGACGCCGAGGATGCAAAGGACCCTAACACAGACATCTCTTACGATTTGACGAGAGCGCCCACACCAGGCTGCGAGAACCTTGTCAACGACCTTCAGCAGCGCCTCATTCATGCCTACCAGAAGAGACTCAAGGGAATTCGTTACGCCAACATCTGGGGTTATCTCGAGACGGAGAACAAGGGTGACGCTGCTATTTGGTCTGCACAGCAGATTCTGCTAAGCATCCTTGGAATCGAGACTATGGAAGCCTGCCGGTAAGATCTGTCTATCCCACGTTGAACAGCATTAATGATACTAATGTGACACAGCTTCATGTACAAGGATTGCGATATCGAAAAATTCCGCAGAAAGCTTGAGGAGCACCGCCCCCATTCTGGCATCATCATGGCTGGTGGCGGTAACTTTAACGATTACTACTGGGAGGACCAACCTTCGCGAATGAACATGATCAAGAACTTTGGCAACATCTCCATCCGAGCCTTCCCCCAGAGTATCTACATGCACAACCCCGAGAGGATTGAAGCGACTCGCAAGGATTTCAGCACACACCACGACTTACAGTTGGCTGCTCGTGACAAGCCCAGCTATGATTGGCTCATGGACAACTTTGGACAGACTGAGGGCATTCAGAGCGACCTTGTTCCCGACATTGCTTTCATGTGGGGCAACCGATCTGATTTCAGACACAACACCAAGAAGACGTAAGTTGTTCGTTATTCGCTGTATGAATCCGTAAACTGACTCAATTCAGTCACGACATTCTGATTCTCGCCCGAAAGGACGCCGAGATTTCTGACGGTGACTCCGCCAACATCGAATTCGGCGAGGGCAAGGTCGACCTTGGCGGCAGCATCGGCAACGTGACATACAACAAGGTGGACTGGAAGTTCACCAAGACCCCCGAAATCGACGACGACGGCGATGTTGAGCCTGGCAAGAACCAGCGTGCTTGGGCCAAGTCGATTGCCGGCTTCGAGCTTCTCGGATCGGCTCACTTCGTTATTACTGATCGTCTCCACGGTCACATTCTCTCCACCGTTATCGGCGTTCCTCATGTGTTGATGGACAGCAAGTTGGGCAAGAACCTCAACTTCCACAACACCTGGACGCGCGACTGCGGTTGCACAAAGATCACAAAGAGCATTGACTCTGCCTTTGACGTTGCTCGCATGTACTTCGAACAGGAGGTCAAGGATGGTGTCAGAGCTGTTGAAGCTATCGCGCCCGCATCCACTCCCACTCCCAAGGCTGAGCCTTCTACATAGGGCGAGAATATTATTGAGGCTGTCGCCGACAACCCATCATGACGGACTGGTATCTGAAACCAGAATTTATGTTTCACTAGCTAGCATTGGGGTGTTTTCATTATTATTACCATCGGTGTTCTTTGTTTCGGATTGAAAGCTTGTCCCAACCTCGCTGAGGGAAGCTTATTCTCTTATCTTGATGGGGACATATGTTGCCTCATTTTTTCTTGTCATGATGGAATATGGCCATGGCACGGTTCGGCTCATCTCATGGATGTCTGGGGCACTGGACAAGGCCTTGAACGGGGAACAGGTCAGGGCAGGGGATACCATGCACGGCGCTACTATTTTGTATTAATTTCGTCACCGCACCTTAGGTTTTTTCGTCTTGTAACCTGTCGAGCAAAAAAGATTGAGGACAGAGCAAAAAGAAACATAGCATATCCTGCATAAAGCATTGATAGGAAACTGTACGATACAGTCACTACAATACAACAAATACAAAGAACAAAAATAACACAAAACAACAATCACGTCACTTTTGAAGTTCTCCAAGTCTCATGTTTTACTTTAACAGCCACGTTCGGACCCAATATTCGCAAACATGATTGACACAACTACGCACCTACCATTATTGATTGCCAAGCATCTGCCCTCCTGGGATTTCAGATGTCCTTACTCAGGTTTCACATAATCAGCGCCAGCGGAGACGACTGCCCATCTTCATCAAAGCGCTGTCCACTTTTTTCTTGCCTCAGCGCTTTAGACTTGCTGAAGATGGATGTTTTTAATCGGGGCTGCAGTGATATGATAATGCGACGCGACGCAAAGCAACGCAACGCAGCCTATAGCGTAACCCTGGATTAATAGCCCGGCTTGTTTCGCCGCTTACCGCAAGGCAAATAATCCTTTGGTGAGAAAAAGGAAGTACGGAAGGAACAAGTACCGTGAGGTAAGACCTTACTTGGATCGTCCCGTCAAGATGAAACACTCCTTTGGTGATCCTGCTTTGGGACCCTAGCCACTGAGGCGACTTTATGGTATTATCACGCGGAGAATATCCTTTGTTCAGAAAGGTAATAGAAAATAGGAAATTGGATGTAATGGGGGAGAGAACAAGAGAAGGTTCTCGGTAGCCGCACCAAAACTTGATTGTTGAGC
The DNA here is from genome assembly GCA_014898925.1 of Fusarium nelsonii. Taxonomy (NCBI): domain Eukaryota; kingdom Fungi; phylum Ascomycota; class Sordariomycetes; order Hypocreales; family Nectriaceae; genus Fusarium; species Fusarium nelsonii. The sequence continues at coordinate 14,245 of JAAVUC010000269.1, forward strand.
TTGACCTGGTGCTTGCTTGCGGCGATATCCTTGGCTTCACTTCCATGTAATTCTTTTCTCTACTCTCCTCAACCTTACTTTGCTCCAGAGCAAGTCATTGTGCTAGTTGATCGTTTCAGTTTACATACATTACTCGCGAAGCCAGTTAAAGCACCGAGACAAGCAATTGTTGACTGAATCGAAAAGGATTAGGCCCCGCGGTGGTTGCAGCGGTAATAAAACAAAACATCCTAAAGGCACATAGACTTAAAAATTGGCTTATTTGTTTGAGTTTTAGTAAGGGGTGGTATCCAGCGAATGAATTACTGCGACAGGGAATACAGCCGCTACAGAAGCAGTGAGAGGCAGGAGCGGTAGTTTGATCAACGCTTGTATTTCCTTCCGTGGGGGATTGATGGATCGATTAAGTGCTACATACGTCACTATAGAGTTGGAACTCAATAATTGCATATCCATCTCTGCCATCCGTGTTACCGATAGAGACACACCCTGATTGCAGAATTAAGCGCGATGCTAAGAAAGGTTCCTAGAATCTTCATATGGATACCCTTTTCCCATCCCGTTGTGCCTTGCCCTTGCTGTCATTTTTCGCTAATACTGCCACCCATTGACACGACACTAAACGCCCCCCCGAAAGCAAATCTCCAAACCCAGCGCAATTAAGGCACTCCTTCGATGGATGATGGCGGTACTTCGGTTGTGCTCCAGGGAAAAGCTGGGAAGCTGGGGGTCCTGGGGTCATATGGAGAATTGGTGACAGGGAAGGACATGAACCTCGAGGATTGTCACTGGGCAGATTCCGATGCGGCCAAGATTGAAGCAGCAGGCAGTGGACCAAGGCTAAATGGTGTGGCGCCAGACATCGGGTCTCCAGTTCTCCTTCAAGTTCCCTGCCATGCTAACGCGTACGATCCATAACGAACCCCCTTTTCACTTTACAGCATGGGCAATTGGCTGCCCACTTCCCTTGCCCACCACCCCGTGTCCTGCATTGTATTACATCTGCATCTCAGGTCGCCGTCTTAGCTCGGAAATAGACTAGACACCCTTCAGCGGGATCGATCAACAAAACCTCCGGCCAACCCATCCAACACACCCGACTCCCCTCTTTACAAGAGTTTCTTTTCTTGTCTTTTGCATGCTTTCGTCGTCCGTATAGAGACAACGACCAAGACCATTGGAAGCTTCGCCTAAAGCAGCTTCAGACATTCGTTTACCCACTTTCGAACTTGTTGTTTCTTGTTTATACTCTCTTCAACTCTTTTCTTCCCTTTGATTACTTCTATTTTCATTCTCTCGTATTCTACTCAAACATATCTTGTCGACATAACATAATATCTTGTCACAATGGCTGCCGCCGAACAACCGCAGGTCGAGAACCGACCCCCGCCTTCACGAATGAGAGTCGCCCTGGTGGTACTCTTCCATTCGTCATGTGCTATCTGGAGCACTATTCTTTCCAAATCGGCCCTCAACGGTGTTGAGGCCCCCGTCACATTGCTTGCTCTGCAGACTACGATACAGGTCTTGCTACTCACTGTTATTGGACTGGCCACAGGATGGATCAAGCTGTATCGACCCGTTAACGTATGTGACTAAAGTGCCTTCAACTTGATGAACATCTTACTGACAAACACTCAAGGCTTGGATTGCCCTACTGCCTCTCACGGTCGCTCGTCTCATTGGTATCTTGGCCAAGACATACTGTCTCGCTTCAGTCAACGCCTCCGTCTACCAAATCGCTCGAGGCCTCCTCCTACCATTTACTCTCTTCCTGTCGCTGTTGGTCCTCCGACCTCGTCCTTACTACCCTCCTCTCTCCCTCGTCGGCTGCGCCATGGTCATGGCTGGTTTCGGAACTGGTATGTTGGCCGACTACAGCCAGATGCTTACTTCAGGCAAGGGTGTCCTGCTTGGTGTCGGATCCAGTTTCACCACAGCCGTCGAGTCCGTCGTTGTTAAGCGCTTCCTCGGTAAGAGCCAGGAGGGTATGTGGCAGATGGTTTGGATGTCAAACTGCATGGCTGTCCTCTTCTACATCCCTCTCTTCCCTCTCTCGGGCGAGATGAGCACTATGAGCAGCCTCTTCACCGTCGAATCCATGGATGTCGCTCGCCAATTCCTCAGCTCCGCGTGTTTGACTGGTGTTTCGGCTTTCCTCCTTACCATCGCCACCTTTATGCAGATCGAGGTCACTAGCCCGACCACCCACATGATCGTTACCGCCGCCCGAGGTGTTGCCCAGAGCTCTCTCGCCGTTGTCCTCCTCGGCGAAGTTCTTACTGCCGACCGTGCCGGCAGCATGGCTCTCATTCTTACCGGAAGTGCTCTCTACGGCTGGGCTCGGGACCGATACCAGCAGGCCAAGAAGGCCGCTGGTAGCTACCAGCTCCTTCCTCGCGAAGAGGAGGGTCGCGCTGAAATGATCGACAACAAAGAAGCCAAGGACGTCAAGTCATAGGACTTCCTATCTACTATATATAACATGGATACATATATACCATCTCCTTAGTTTCCTTTTCTCGTTCTTGGGTATGGCGGCTTTATCATGACAGGTGTTTTGATGACAAGGTTTTTGGCATACTTTTCTCTCAGCTTCTATATACCTTAGACATAGACACGATCTATTATGCGATCTGGGGTGTATCTAGTTTAGCCCATCTTGTCCCTCAGCAGTGCGCAACGAGGGAGAGACTTCCAAATAAAAATACACATAAATATTCAGCTTTTGGTTCGTACAGTGACGTTGCATACGCAAACTTGTTGAAAAATGGCATTGACCACTCAAACACGGGTAGCTCGGACCGGACATTTTTAGCTCTGGCTGTTGGTTCACCAAACAACCGCGACTATTGATTGGTGGCGTCGTCATTCTCAAATAATGATACATTGTTTCTCTCCACGTTTGAACTGCCGGATCCGACAGCCTCACACAAGGGGAAAGCAAGAATGCGGTTTGCGGGAGCATGGCTTTTGTTTGAGACTCCCGCCAGCCACTTGGCGCACAATAAAATCAAAACCTGGAGACTGACATCACTGGAATGCAGGAGGAAATCTGGGGTTTAAGTGGTATTTCGTGAATGTATTCTGTTTTTTTTTGTTTTGTTTTCTTGTAATGTACTTGAGAAACCGTATATTAAGAATGTTTGTTCATGCATGGGTGGTAGTGAAATAAAAAAGAACTCTCGAATCATAGAGCCGCTCATCCTTGATTCCCGATCATTTGAAATGGTGCCACGTAATTGTACAGTAAAAAGCAAAATAGCAAAAATCCCAATAAAATAAATCATATCTAATTGCGCGTTTCCCCATCCTAGTTGTGGGCGTACTTTTCAAAGGCCTCCTCGATCCAGGCCTTGGTGTTGGCCTGGTTCTGCTCCAAGAGGTTCTGGGTTAGATCCCTCACGGCTTGTCTTCGCTTAAGGAAGCCGTCTCGGTCATCAATCACCCGTTCAATAACATCCATCTCTCCCTCACCGGGTCGGGCAACCCAAGTAGCCTCGCGAGGCATGTAAGAGTAAGCCTTGAGCAGCTCCTCTGATGCAACAATAGGAGCACCAGCAATCAGAGATGCAGGAATGGTGGAGGAAGCCTTGCGGTCAAAGTATGTGTCGGAAGCGAACGCAGGGAGGAGAGCGAACGACTTGGACAGCAGAGTGTAGAAATCAGGGTACGAGAGACCCTGGTCGAAGTAGACGTGGTCCTTGACATGGTCAGGAACCTTGGGAGGAGTACCGTGTCCGATAACGTGAAGGCTGACATTCTGAGGCTTGTGGCTCTCAGTCTTCTCGGTGGCCTTGCGGATGACACTGCCAAGGTGGTTGAAGATACCATCGTAGTCACGTCGACCGGAAGAGTAATCACCCTGGAGAGACAGGGAAATACCAGGCTGAAGATCAGGGTCGGGGATCGAGACGGGGAAGACCGGGGGAATAACTCGGGTAGTCAGGTTGGTAGCCGTGTGCCACTTGGGAATTGTGTCGTTGAGGAAGTAGTCAACAGTGTGCTGGCTCAGACCAACAAAGTCGACACGCTGGTGCTCAACAAAGCTTCGGACAGCCTGGACGTACTTGCCCTGGGCCCATCGATCGGCGTGGTGAATTGTACAGAAGAGGTGAGTGCTGGCGGTCTTGAGGAGGTTGACGATAGGTTCGGCGCCACGGTCGAGATCAAACTCGCAGGTCGTGGATACGAGGATGTGGGGAGGGTTCTCTGTGACAGCGCTGGCGAACTTGTCCCACTTGTTGATGGTGACGTTGGCGCCGAGGGTGAAGTTGCCCATGATGTCCTGCATTTGGAAGCGCTGGTTGGCGAAGAAGACATCGAGCTGAGAACCTTCTTGGCCACCGAAGGCGTGCATGAGGGCAGCGGCGACTTCGTCGTGAGTACCGGAGGACTCCATAAGCATGATGCGCAGAGGCTCATTGGGGTCCTTGGCCTGCTTCTTGCTGCTGCCCATCCACGAAGAGAGGACACCATCGTCGGTGGTGAAAGGAATCTTCCAGCCGTTGGGAGGTCGAGGAAGTGAAGACCAGGTGTCTTCGCGGAGGAAGACGAAGAAGACGACGAGCGCAAGAAGAACTGCGACCCAGAGCAGCGAATAGAATCGCCGGGGAAGAGCGACGGCCATTTTTGTTGTAGTGAGAGTTGTTTTTGAACCTTCTTTGTCTGAACGAACGAGATTGAGCTTGATTGATGGATGCTGAAGGAGAGAAATATCAACGCATCACAGCCCTCGACCGGCGGGAAAGGATGGCAAGGAAGCTTGGTTGGGAAAAATCGGAAGTTCAGTTCGATTCAAGCGAAAATTAAAAAAGAAGCCAAGAGATTACTTTTTTTTATGTTCCTTCGAGGAGGGGAGGGAGGGAC